>WNWK01008983.1:30000-80350 GCA_009830355.1 Cherax destructor
ACGATAGATACGCCAAGTGTTGCACGTGTCCTCTTTATCTACTTATTTCGTAAACCGTTAATATACGACACATGTGAGGGACGAGTATTATAATCATGGAGGAGCGGTAAACCCATACAGGTGGGGGAAGAAGACACCAGTTACACCACAGCAACGACGGGGTCAGACGTACAGAGTTTTGGAAGCAGTTGTGATCCACCTCACCAATACCACTGAACAAAACATGATGGCTGCACCTACTGCCCACATTAACCGCGATTTATATAATAAACAAACTAAGTTTTCTAAACCGTTTATTCAACATTTCACTTCCCCCCCCCTTCCCCTGCTCTCACCAGTACCTCATCTTATCTAGACTTGATACGGCAATTTCATGGACTCACATGTGACCGGTCTTGAGAGTAAAATGGCGTGACAAAACTGACAAGATGTGTTAAAAGATACGTATGTACAGTTCAGAAAATGATTCAATTCAATCCGATGTAGAATACTGAGATAAAAACCATAAATGGAAGAATAAACGATAATAAATCTGAATCAGCATTTCTCCATTATCATTTACATGTATTACGCTTTTGGTTTCAAAATTCTAATGAAGCCAGTTTAATATTAACCCTCTTGGATCCCAGCAGCTGTGAAATCTTACCAACTCCCCCCAGCAGCTAGGACTGCACCCTAGGGGGCTGGAATCCAACCCCCAGCAGCTAGGACTGCACCCCGGGGGCTGGGAATCCACCCCCAGAAGCTGGGATATTCCACCTCAGTGTTGGAGGAATGAAGGAGCAAGAAGCTCCCCACACACCACCACCAGTGTTGGTGGTGAGCCACGACCCCCACCAATTTACCGACCTTGGTCCCACTAACCAGGTGTCAGTGGAACTCCAGGGGTAGGGGAAGTCATACATTTAATTTCACATAATCACAATTGAATCTGAAAGAACAGAAGAGACATTATGCTTAGATAAATGCTGTACTGGTAGCAAACTCTACACAGTATTAAATTTCAATGAACTGGCATGTTAATTCCATCCCCCAATGAAGCACTGAGACAGAAGGATCCTCCTGGGAATCCATGTTGCAATGTTTCATCCATGGATCAAGCCCACCAGCCCCCCCCCATACACACACCAATAGTGTTGGAGGTGTGAGGCAACCAGGGTCATCAATATATACATGCATTCATATGTCCCGTGGCTCGGTAGGTAGCGCACTCAGCTAACATACTGAGGGGTCCGTGGTTCGATCCCCGCCACGGGTGGAAACGTTGGGCATGTCTCCTTGCACCTGTTGCCCCTGTTCACCTGGGTATTAGTCAAGTGTCGAGGGTGGCATTGAAGGGGGGTGGTAGTTTACCTCGCATAGGACTGGGCTTTGAAATAAGCTGAGGTAAGAAAACAGCTCTTACCATCTGAAATTGATGTGTAAACAAATGAACACGTGCATTGTTAGATAAGCATCTGAAAACACATATACACATCCATAATACACACGTGTGTATTATAGGTGTGTATTATAGGGGGATGAGATGAAAAGCTGTAAGCCACCTGCCTGAAAGCTGGGTACCTTGGATCAACGTCTAGCGTCAGCTGGACGCCAAGGTTTGTGAATATTTCCTGATATATATATATATATATATATATATATATATATATATATATATATATATATATATATATATATATATATATATATATATATATATATAGATACATCACACACACACCAGGAGCTGAGTCTCGACCCCTGCAACCACAATTAGGTGTGTTAGTTAGTTAGTTACCATTTTGTCCTAGGCACATGTCAATTAGACACTAGGCCTGTTGTATGTATGTGTGTGTATGTGTGTGTAAGGAAACACTTCGAAATGTTTCTGCCCCACCGGGAATTGAACCCGGCCCCTTCACGCACGGAGGGGCCGGGTTCAATTCCCGGTGGGGCAGAAACATTTCGAAGTGTTTCCTTACACACACATACACACACATACAAACAACAAGCCTAGTGTCTAATTGACATGTGCCTAGGACAAAATGGTAACTAACTAACACGAAGTGGAATAGCTTGGGAAGCGATGTAGTAGAGGCAGGTTCCATACATAGCTTTAAGGAGAGGTATGATAAAGCTCATGGAGCAGGGAGCGTGACCCAGTAGCGGCCAGTGAAGAGGCGGGGCCAGGAGCTACGAATCGACCCCTGCAACCACAACTAGGTGAGTACAACTAGGTGAGTACACACACTTGTAAGTGTATGCTGACTGGCATTCTTTGTAAGGGACAATGTGAGCTGACATAGTGTGCATTTTTTCTCTCTATTTCTATAAACTAGCCTAGCAGCCTGGCCTCTGATAAATTAATACACTGTAATTCAGCTTAGCCCTGCTCAACTTATGCTGAGTCAGTTTACATTTAATGAATGTTACTTAGTACAAGTGAAGCAGACTGTTCAGACTGGTTGTTGTCAGGCTAGTGCAAGTATGAATTCTCTGGCACAAAAAAACTGTATTACTCTATATTAATGTATGTGAGAATTTAAATAGAGAAACCCATATAGTCCCCATTTCTCTCTCTAATATACTGCATGTGTGTGTGTGTACTCACCTAGTTGTTGTTGCAGGGGTCGAGACATAGTTCCTGGCCCCGCCTCTTCACTGGCCGCTACTGGGTCACTCTCCCTGCGCCATGAGCTTTATCATACCTCTTCTTAAAGCTATGTATGGAACCTGCCTCCACTACATCGCTTCCCAAACTATTCCACTTCCCGACCACTCTGACTCAAGAAATACTTCCTAACATCCCTGTGATTTATCTGAGTCTTCAACTTCCAACTGTGTCCCCTTGTTGCTGTGTCCCATCTCTGGAACATTCTGTCCCTGTCCACCTTGTCAATTCCTCTCAGTATTTTATATGTCGTTATCATGTCCTCCCTATCTCTCCTGTCCTCCAGTGTCGTCAGGTCGATTTTCCTTAACCTCTCCTCATAAGACCTACCCCTTAGCTCCGGGACTAGTCTTGTTGCAAACCTTTGCACTTTCTCTAGTTTTTTTACGTGCGTGGCTAGGTGTGGGTTCCAAACTGGTGATGCATACTCCAATATGGGCCTAACGTACACAGTGTACAGGGTCCTGAACGATTCGGAACGATGTCGGAATGCTGTTCTTAGGTTTGCTAGGCGCCCGCATGCTGCAGCAGTGATTTGGTTGATGTGCGCCTCAGGAGATGTGCCTGGTGTTATACTTACCCCCAGATCTTTTTCCTTGAGTGAGGTTTGTAGTGTCTGGCCCCCTAGACTGTACTCCGTCTGCGGTCTTCTTTGCCCTTCCCCAATCTTCATGACTTTGCACTTGGTGGGGTTGAACTCCAGGAGCCAATTGCTGGACCAGGCTTGCAGCCTGTCCAGATCCCTCTGTAGTTCTGCCTGGTCCTCGTCCGATTGAATTCTTCTCATCAACTTCACATCATCTGCAAACAGGGACACTTCAGAGTCTATTCCTTCCGTCATGTCGTTCACAAATACCAGAAACAGCACCGGTCCTAGGACTGACCCCTGTGGAATCCCGCTCGTCACAGGCGCCCACTCTGACGTCTCGCCACGTATCATGACTCGCTGTTGTCTTCCTGACAGGTATTCCCTGATCCATTGCAGTGCCTTCCCTGTTATCCCTGCCTGGTCCTACAGCTTTTGAAGTAGTCTCTTGTGTGGAACTGTATCAAACGCCTTCTTACAGTCCAAGAAAATGCAATCTACTCACCCCTCTCTCTCCTGTCTTACTGCTGTCACCCTGTCATAGAACTCCAGCAGGCTTGTGACACAGGATTTCCCGTCCCTGAAACCATGCTGGCTGTCGTTGATAAGCTCATTCCTTTCTAGGTGCTCCACCACTCTTCTCCTGATGATGATCTCCATTACTTTGCATACTATACATGTCAGTGAGACTGGTCTGTAGTTGAATGCTTCGTGTCTGTCTCTTTTTTTAAAAATTGGGACTACATTTGCTGTCTTCCATACCTCAGGTAGTCGCCCTGTTTCTATAGATGTGTTGAAGATTGTTGTTAGTGGTACACATAACGCCTCTGCTCCCTCTCTCAGGACCCACGGAGAGATGTTATCCGGCCCCATTGCCTTTGAGGTATGTAGCTCACTTAGCAGCCTCTTCACTTCTTCCTCGGTTGCATGTATTGTGTCCAACACTTCAAAGTGTATCTCACCTGTCCATCTTTCTGGAGTCCCTTCTGTCTCCTCAGTAAACACTTCTTTGAATCTCACATTGAGCTCCTCACATACTTCACAGTCGTTTCTTGTGATCTCCCTTCCTTCCTTCCTCAGCCTGATTACCTGATCCTTGACTGTCGTTTTCCTCTTTCAAAAGCTTCAGGTCAGATTTAGCTTTCGCTGATATGTCATTTTCGTATTGCCGTTGGGCCTCCCTTCTTAACTGTGCATATTCGTTCCTGGCTCTACGACTACTTTCCTTATTCTTCTGGGTCCTTTGCCTTCTGTACTTCTTCCATTCTCTAGTGCACTTGGTTTTGGATTCTACACCTTTGGGTGAACCAAGGGCTCACCCTGGCCTTCTCGTTATTTCTGTTACCCTTGGGTACAAAACTCTCCTCAGCTCCCTTGCATAGTGTTGTCACATATGCCATCATCTTGTTTACTGACTTCCCTTCCAGCTCTCTGTCCCACTGGACCCCGTGCAGGAAATTCTTCATGCCTGTGTAGTCCCCTCTCTTGTAATTTGTCTTCATTCGTCCTGCCCTTCCTGCTTCCCTCTCCACTTGTAAGTCTACTATGTAATCAAAGCTCAGAACCACATGATCACTGGTCCCGAGGGGTCTTTCATATCTGATGTCCTCAATGTCTGCACTATCCAAGGTGAATATTAGGTCCAGACTCGCAGATTCATCTTCTCCTCTCTCTCTGGTAGTGTCCTTTACGTGTTGGTGCATGAGGTTTCCCAGTACCACCTCCATCTTTGCCCTCCATGTTTCTGGGCCCCCATGTGGTTCCAGGTTTTCCAAGTCGATTTCCTTGTGGTTGAAGTCACCCATAATCAGCAGTTTTGACCTGCTTGCTTGGGCCCTTCTGGCCACTTCAGTCAGTGTGTCAACCATTGCTCTATTACTCTCATCATACTCCTGCCTTGGCCTCCTGCTGTTCTGTGGTGGGTTATACATCACTGCAATTATCACCTTGGGACCCCCAGACTGATTTGTTCCTATTATGTAGTCTCTTTCTTCTCTGTCTCTTTCCAGCTCGTCAAACTCCCATTGGTTTTGGATGAGCAGTGCCACTCCACCACCCCTCTGTTCCCTCTGTCTTTTCTCAGGATGTGCGTGTGTATGTGTGTACAAATATTATATATATATATATATATATATATATATATATATATATATATATATATATATATATATATATATATATATATATATACACCTTTTATTTCTCTGCCCTTTGATGAGAGAGAGATGTTCATACAAATATCATTTCTCCTGTGTATAGGATAGGCCAGCCTGAAAAATGGTTATTCCCAAGTGCTAGTAACTCCAGCTATAAAGCTGCCGTCGCTGATGAAGCTTTAAGAGAATATCTAACAATAGTTTCATTGAGCTGCTGACGTGAAAACATATTAGCTTTTGTTCCCACCAAATAACTATTTTTTTCAACAAGTCGGCCGTCTCCCACCGAGGCAGGGTGACCCAAAAAGAAAGAAAATCCCCAAAAAGAAAATACTTTCATCATTCAACACTTTCACCTCACTCATACATAATCACTGTCTTTACAG
The DNA here is from genome assembly GCA_009830355.1 of Cherax destructor. NCBI lineage: Eukaryota > Metazoa > Arthropoda > Malacostraca > Decapoda > Parastacidae > Cherax > Cherax destructor. Next base: position 35,782 of record WNWK01008983.1, read on the forward strand.
AGGAGCTCAGATACGACAGCTGAGAATAAGTTCCTCCCAGCTGTCACTATCCCAGACCCCTCCTTTAAAGTGCAGGCATTGTACTTCCCATTTCCAGGACTCAAGTCCAACTAAATCTATCACATAAAACAGGGTAGCAGCATACTTCAGAGGTATCCATTTTTTTTCTAAATAAAAAATATCAGTACTGGAGGTGTGGGGTAGTCAAAGCCCAACACACACCACCACCAGTGTTGGAGGTGTGGGGTAGTCAGAGCCCTACACACACCACCACCAGTGTTGGAGGTGTGGGGTAGTCAAAGCCAACACACACCACCACCAGTGTTGGAGGTGTGGGGTAGTCAGAGCCCTACACACACCACCACCAGTGTATTAATGAAGCAGAGTGCATGATACACATAGCTTGGTAATAACACCCACTGAATATCTAACTTGTGTCCTCTCTCTCACGTCCCTTCCCCTCTCCCCAGCCCTCCTTCCATCCCCCTCCATCTATTCCCCCCTCACTATTCTCTTTCTCTCCATCTCTCTCGGTCTCCTTTTCCTCTATATTCTCTCGCTCTTCCCTCTATTTCCCCTACACGCTTCCTTCTCACCATCCCTTACAATACATGACAGTATTACACTGAGTGACACTCGGGCACATATCAACGTGACCTGCGGCTCAGTAGCCGCCTTGCCAAACAAGTCTCGTAAGTAAGCTTATTTAGGCACAGGTACACATAAGTACAATTATCATACATAAAGTAATCAGGATAATCCAAAAGACGTAGTCAGAGTGACTTATTTCCATTGGGGTCTCTCTTACTTGTGCCTAAATGCAACTATACATTTTTCTAGGTTCATGAACCCTAACCTAGCTTAAAATACAGACAATTGTATTAGTTACAGCAGGAAGCTTTAGAACATTGAAGCTTGGAATTGTGTTAAGAAATGTATGAACTTAAGAAATTAATAATTTATATAACACTGATAAAGACGCTGGATCTGCTGGTGTTAGAACTGGCTCACCTGCTGGTGTTAGAATTGGCTCTTCCGCTGGTGTTAGAACTGGCTCTTCCGCTGGTGTTAGAACTGGCTCTTCCGCTGGTGTTAGAACTGGCTCACCTGCTGGTGTTCGAACTGGCTCACCTGCTGGTGTTCGAACTGGCTCACCTGCTGGTGTTCGAACTGGCTCACCTGCTGGTGTTCGAACTGGCTCACCTGCTGGTGTTCGAACTGGCTCACCTGCTGGTGTTCGAACTGGCTCACCTGCTGGTGTTCGAACTGGCTCTTCTGCTGGTGTTCGAACTGGCTCTTCTGCTGGTGTTCGAACTGGCTCTTCTGCTGGTGTTCGAACTGGCTCTTCTGCTGGTGTTCGAACTGGCTCTTCTGCTGGTGTTCGAACTGGCTCTTCTGCTGGTGTTCGAACTGGCTCTTCTGCTGGTGTTAGAACTGGCTCTTCTGCTGGTGTTAGAACTGGCTCACCTGCTGGTGTTAGAACTGGCTCACCTGCTGGTGTTAGAACTGGCTCCATTTTCATGGTTCAGCTTCATATTGTTGCAGACTATGCAGCTGAACTCTTCTCCAGGCTAAGAGACTGACTACCTCAAAAATTATTTCTCCAAGGTTGATGGATTGATTACATCATCTTTACCACGCCACTACTGCTGCCTCCAATTTATTCTCCTCTGTACGTATTTGATTGAAGAAGCCTACCATATAGGCGAAACGTTTCAAAGATACCCAACTTCTGCACGTCTTACTCATCTTGTGTGTCCCTGGATTCCCGTTTCTCGCCTCTCACACAGCGTATCATTTTCTACCTTATCAATTCCCTTGAGTATTTTGAATGTTATGTTCCCACTGGTTCTTCTGTCCTCCAACGTCGTTAGGTCCAATTTCGTCATCCTCTCATAGCTCATGGACCTTAGATCAGGATTAAGCCTTGTTGCATATTTCTGACTTGCTCCAGTTTCTTAACATGCTTTTTCAGGGGCGGGTTCCATACCGGTGCTGTGTACTCCTAGATGGATCTGACGTATGTTGTATAAAGAGCCCGGAATGACTGTTGAGATTCCTGAAGCTACTATTAGATTTGCCAGACAGGCAATGGCTGCAGAAGTTACTGGGCTGATGTGAACCTCTGGTGATATACTGCGCACCATGCTCACCCCTAAGTCTTTCTCTGAGTGAAATCTGCACCCCTTGTCCCCCCCCCCTGGTCTATATCACGTTTCCCCATCTTGTGTCCCCTTTCCCGATCTTTATGACCTTGCATTTACTGGGGTTGTACTCAAGCAACCACTTATTTGACCAACATTGCAGTTTGTCCAGATCTATTTGTTGCCTTTTCCTGTCCTCGTATGTTTTATTTTACTCATCAGTTTTACATCAACAAACAGCGAGACATACAACTCAATCTCATGTGGAATATTATTCACATAAGACAAAAACGTACGTACGTACGTGTCCGTGTGTGGAGAGAGAGAGAGAGAGAGAGAGAGAGAGAGAGAGAGAGAAGAGAGAGAGAGAGAGAGAGAGAGAAACAAAGCGGGAAGGGTGTAGGAGTGAGGAAGAGGGAGGCGCCATCTTGCGGCGGCCAACACCTGACCATCTGCAGGGCATGACGGGAGCAGGTACCCCCCTGCCAGGCGCCCGCATCAAACCTCCCGGATCTCTACCAGCGCTCAAACAACCATTTTGATGCTCACTACAACACTACGCCCTCTCTCACTCTATTTCTACCCTCCCCCTCTCTCTCTCTAGCGTAGAGAGGAGAAATGAGCGGTGAGGGAGGGAGAGGTGAGGTGGGCGTCGCGGGTGTGAGTGGTGCGGAGCGGCCACTCTCTCTCACTCATTCTTCCATAGCTGTTACTTAGGCCCAGCTAACCCGCTCCCTCCATACCTCTATAACCTCTACACCACCTAAATGCCTCCACCACCATCTTCATACCTCCACAGCGTCCATACCGTCCCCACCTCTTATATACCTCCACCACCACACTACCACTACTATTCCCATATCTCGTCCACTTCCAATCTTTCTTAACCACCTCCATACCTTCACCTTCATACCTCCCCTACCACCAGTATGCCTTCAGCACTTCCACCACTACACTTCCTCTTCCACTACACCGATACCACCAATTGCCTGCCTGTTAGTTCCGGGGGTCATCGCTCCCGCTTTCCGCTTCTGTACCAGGGCTTGTAGGCTTGGGGATTACATATACACGATTTTAATAGGTTCCTTTAACCTAACCTAGCATATATTAAGGTAATTAAACTTAAAATAAAGATAAGATTTGAAAAGTAGAAGCATTAAGAAACTGATGTTGAGTACCAGGTCAATGTAGTCTAGTGGAAGGATGAATAAACCTGCAGTTTTATGGTGCGTAATTGTTAAGGTGATATGGGACTTGTGAGGTGTCTACATTGATGATTCAGCGAGTGCCACTCTTGTCACTCTTCAGGAATTTGAGAAATCCAAGGTGGTCGCCGACCATCCATGAATACTAAAAGACCAAACATTTTACCATGTACCTTCAGACGCTACTCAAATAAATAATGCGATGATCAACAATGAATATTATTCATCTGTATAAAGGACAGTATGTTTGACACATTCAGATGATTATTACCAGTACACTATTAACCATACTTGCCCGATAACTTCTCCATCTTTTTTAGTGCCTCAGCAATGTCATGAAAACAAAATGAGGGGTCAGTCTAGAAGCTATAGGCTTTTTCCTTACACCCTAACATTAAACCTTTCTCCTACCACTAAACTAATAGCTTAGATACTAATGAACTAAATCCTCCAAAATGTTATCCCACTCATCACTGTCATGAGCCTCCTCCGCTGCAGACTGCCCTTTGTCATAGAGTTAAGCGCCTGTCAGATCCTCTACATTCGTAAAACACAGCAAGAAAAATGAGCAGCTGCGCGTCTACATTAAAGAGATAAAGAGGACTGAACACTGTTGCAACTGCAGTGGATCAATTTCAGGGCTTCTGGTGTTGAGGTAAGGGGGCACCAGAGAGTGTCTTGGCAAGGTCGTCCTTCTCTCACCCAAATTTAACTGGATCTAGGTCTGGAGGTTCCTCCAGAGCATGCCTGAAAATATGCTCTCTTCGCAGCAGTCGGAGGTAAAGTTTTAAGTTTTGGCAAAAGATATGCACCTTTGATCCTGTCCTTCAGAGTTAAACTATGTAGCGGATATCCGACATTGTTTCTCCGGCATCATACTGCTGACCTTGACAAGCTGTAATAAAGGCTTTTGATTCGTGAATAAAATCTTTCACGTCTGCTGAGGGATTTCCTAAGATTTTTCAACTCATTTCCTGCTTCAAGAACCTTTAGTCCTAGTTTTTCCTATGACACATTAACAAACCACGGAACGGGTGGCGCGTGAACCCATGGCGAGTGAGTTCTAAAACTCCAGACCAGTGCGTAAGCCACTCGGCCAGCTGGTTACAATATGATTCATCCTAGTTGGATGAATCTTATTATAGGCAGCTGGCCGAGTGGCTTACACACTGGCTTGGAGTTTCACGACTCGCTCGCCATGGTTTCAAACCCCACCCGTTCCTTGGTTTGTTTTCACTCGTGTTATTACGATTTCGTGAGATACATTATCATACGTCTATGTTAAGTGATGAACGTCCTTGACCTGTGGGTTCCATCAAAACAGTTGTGGCCAGCTGTATCTCTGCATAGTAAGTAATGCATTGACGAGACAAAGACTTCACTGTCATCACTGATAGCTTTGATACGTTGACATCCGAGAGTTGTTAGTGATAACAGGATGACATCAGCTTCCTCATAGCTGTGGGCATTAACCCACTGCTTATCTCTATAGGAATCAATTATCTCCCAGTAATCATTAAACTAGTAGAGTTGTTTAACTATTGTACTTGTAATCAGAAGTTCATCAAATACTATATCAATCAACTGTGTGCTATTCTTCATGACAGTTAGCACAACCTGTTAAGGCGGAAGAGGAAAGTTTAATTGCAGTTGATGCTCTTTAGATTTGCACGATCACGTCTAGCACCACTTTTGATAGTGTACTCACGGCAACCATCAGAGATTACGTGCACCCTGATGCTCTTTTCATTTTGCTGGTAACACACTTCACAAAATTTATAACTAACTCTTCATTCCACTTGAAGTTTGTTACCAGTGAAGTGTTATTTCCATTTGTTCACTGGAAGACTGTTAATACTCTATAAATTTTTTGTGTGTCTTTTACTGAATTGACTTTCAAGATTACCCTGGTATCATTTACAATAAAATGATACGAATCTGTGTTCGTGCACACACAAGTATACTAACCCTCAACATTCATTCTCTCTCTCTCTCATTCTCTCTCTAATATTTCACCACAGATTTACGACATGATATAAATCTCTATTTCAAGGTAATGCAACCCTGACCGCAAGTGTTAACACAATGTTGTATAACCGAGCTGGAGGACACCACCACCACCAGTATTACTGTCCTCCACCACTCACCACCACCTGTATGTCCTCCACCACTCGCCACCACCTGTATGTCCTCCCGCCACTCACCACAACAATAATCACACAGTAGTCATTTTCTATTAAGTTACACTTTTCAATAGGGGCGCCACTAAAACGTCTGTACTGGAGGAGTAGGGGGGTGTTAGTTGGGGAGCTGTTTCTTTGGTAGGAGAAGGAGCTACGAGTTTTGTTTTGAAGCAGCGTTATTATTACTGATTTTATTTCGCCTGCTTTTAGGGCTGAGAAATTTTTAGAGGAATGGGAGAATTTTAGGGACCGAGAGAATTTGGGAGGGCAAAGGGAATTTGGGGGGCTACCTTGGGAGCTAAGGTAATTTGGGGGACTGAATTAATTTTGGGGGCTGAGGGAATTTTGGGGGCTTCATCCAATTCCCATGATGGCGCCGCCACCACTTTACAACATTACGATGCAACACTGACACATCACTACTTACTCAGCTGACTAACAGATTTATACTAAAGATATTTTACCCTGCATGCAGTATTCTCATTTAATAAAAAATCATACAATTTGATATCTTAGTCCACATTATTAATATTTATATTATTATATCGGCATTATTGCTGTTAGTATCATTACGAGACCTGCGAATTGATGGATAAGCCAGTGTCACTAAGTTACATGAGGCTGTGTTGACCATGGATAAGCCAGTGTCACTAAGTTACATGAGGCTGTGTTGATCATGGATAAGCCAGTGTCACTAAGTTACATGAGGCTGTGTTGATCATGGATAAGCCAGTGTCACTAAGTTACACAGCTGTGTTGACCATGGATAAGCCACTGTCACTAAGTTACATGAGGCTGTGTTGACCATGGATAAGCCAGAGTCACTAAGTTACATTAGGCTGTGTTGACCATGGATAAGCCAGTGTCACTAAGTTACACAGCTGTGTTGATCATGGATAAGCCAGTGTCACTAAGTTACACAGCTGTGTTGATCATGGATAAGCCAGTGTCACTAAGTTACACAGCTGTGTTGATCATGGATAAGCCAGTGTCACTAAGTTACACAGCTGTGTTGATCATGGATAAGCCAGTGTCACTAAGTTACACAGCTGTGTTGATCATGGATAAGCCAGTGTCATTAAGTTACACAGCTGTGTTGATCATGGATAAGCCAGTGTCACTAAGTTACATTAGGCTGTGTTGACCATGGATAAGCCAGTGTCACTAAGTTACACAGCTGTGTTGATCATGGATAAGCCAGTGTCACTAAGTTACATGAGGCTGTGTTGACCATGGATAAGCCAGTGTCACTAAGTTACATGAGGCTGTGTTGATCATGGATAAGCCAGTGTCACTAAGTTACACAGCTGTGTTGATCATGGATAAGCCAGTGTCACTAAGTTACATGAGGCTGTGTTGACCATGGATAAGCCAGTGTCACTAAGTTACATGAGGCTGTGTTGATCATGGATAAGCCAGTGTCACTAAGTTACACAGCTGTGTTGACCATGGATAAGCCAGTGTCACTAAGTTACATGAGGCTGTGTTGACCATGGATAAGCCAGTGTCACTAAGTTACATGAGGCTGTGTTGATCATGGATAAGCCAGTGTCACTAAGTTACATGAGGCTGTGTTGATCATGGATAAGCCAGGGTCACTAAGTTACACAGCTGTGTTGACCATGGATAAGCCAGTGTCACTAAGTTACACAGCTGTGTTGATCATGGATAAGCCAGTGTCACTAAGTTACATGAGGCTGTGTTGACCATGGATAAGCCAGTGTCACTAAGTTACATGAGGCTGTGTTGATCATGGATAAGCCAGTGTCACTAAGTTACACAGCTGTGTTGATCATGGATAAGCCAGTGTCACTAAGTTACATGAGGCTGTGTTGACCATGGATAAGCCAGTGTCACTAAGTTACATGAGGCTGTGTTGATCATGGATAAGCCAGTGTCACTAAGTTACACAGCTGTGTTGACCATGGATAAGCCAGTGTCACTAAGTTACATGAGGCTGTGTTGACCATGGATAAGCCAGTGTCACTAAGTTACATGAGGCTGTGTTGATCATGGATAAGCCAGTGTCACTAAGTTACATGAGGCTGTGTTGATCATGGATAAGCCAGGGTCACTAAGTTACACAGCTGTGTTGACCATGGATAAGCCAGTGTCACTAAGTTACATGAGGCTGTGTTGATCATGGATAAGCCAGTATCACTAATTTACATGAGGCTGTGTTGATCATGGATAAGCCAGTGTCACTAAGTTACACAGCTGTTGACCATGGATAAGCCAGTGTCACTAAGTTACATGAGGCTGTGTTGATCATGGATAAGCCAGTGTCACTAAGTTACATGAGGCTGTGTTGATCATGGATAAGCCAGTGTCACTAAGTTACATGAGGCTGTGTTGATCATGGATAAGCCAGTGTCACTAAGTTACATGAGGCTGTGTTGATCATGGATAAGCCAGTGTCACTAAGTTACACGAGGCTGTGTTGATCATGGATAAGCCAGTGTCACTAAGTTACACGAGGCTGTGTTGATCATGGATAAGCCAGTGTCACTAAGTTACATGAGGCTGTGTTGATCATGGATAAGCCAGTGTCACTAAGTTACATGAGGCTGTGTTGATCATGGATAAGCCAGTGTCACTAAGTTACATGAGGCTGTGTTGATCATGGATAAGCCAGTGTCACTAAGTTACACGAGGCTGTGTTGATCATGGATAAGCCAAGGTCAATAGCCTCGTGTGATTAATACTTTAATGCTGTTCAAGCTTTCGTAAGATAGAAAGTCCAATCTAATAATAAAAGGAAAAAATGTAGAAGCAAATAGCGCAGGTGCGTGACGAAATAAGAGGGAAAACACAGTAGACGCGTGATCGAATATGAGCGAAACACAGCTAGCTTTTGTCCCCACAGTGTAACTGTCTTGTAGAATAATGTACCATCACACTCCTCCCCCATACCTCCAACCTAAGGACCAGTGAAGAGGCGGGGCTAGGAGCTATGAATCAACCCCTGCAACCCCAATTCGGTGAGACCACCCATCAGTCCATCACTTCTCTATCCCCACCCCCTGTTGCATTCACAATATTATAACCCCTATACACCTCACACCGTCCATTCCTCCCCAGCCCAACCACAACCCAATCCCCACCCCCTCCCCCACTCTCACTCCCGGCCCAACAACCATTCAATCCCCAATCCCGGCTCCCGCCCCATCCCATCCCTTGCCCAAATATCCCCCAAACCGCAATTGCTGGATCATAACGACATGGTCCTGGATGCACTAGAAGGGAAAAAAAAAGAGAGAAGAGGTAGTATACACGTGTGACTTCTTAAATGGTCCAAGTTGGACCGAAACGTCGCCATAAGTTCCTCTCTCATATGTGCGAGTTATTTGTGTATTGTTCCAGTCACGGCATTGCGCCTTTATGTTCTTTGCATTTGGAAAATTCTGGAGGGATTGATCCCAAATCTAGACACCGAAATTACTTCCTACGAGATCAAAAGGTTTGGCAGATGATGCAAAATACTTCCAGTGAAAAGCACTGGTGGCACAATCCACTAAGAGATAGCACTAAGTGTAAACCAGGACTGCCACACCCTCCCTTTGTACACAAGGAAAATTAATAACAAATCCCTGGCTGTACTCAAGAGTGAATTTGATAAGTTCCTCAGGTTACTTGCTGAGCAGCTGGGCTGTGGTGCCTACACTCGACTGCTTGCAACTAATATCAACAACCTGGTTGATCAGGGCATCTATCGGGAGGCCTGGATGTTGTACCAGACCTCGAGAGTAGTAACTCCTGGAAATGTTTACAGGTTATCTACGGGCAATCTATCTCAAACACCCCACCTCAATATCCACCAACCTCCCACACCCCCACTAAACATCCCCCACCCCACTAAACCGCCCCCACCCCCACTCAACTTCCCCAACCCCCACTCAACATCCACCCACAATACATGGTAGCTGCCGACGCGACGGAATGCGCGTTTCTGCTTTTAATTACAAGGAGTAAGACAGCTCGTAAAATATAGCTAAGAAGCAGGAAGAGGGAGCCAAGAACACGGTGGCGTCAGAGGTCAAGCTGCCATAGGTGGAAGGAAGGATTATCGACCAGCCGGGATGCCCTGGCGTACGCGCCTTTTCCCCCCAACACGCGGGATCACGCCCCAGAAATAAATTGATCATCTATTATAAATTGCCTTCATTACATTTATGGCATACTAAAACTGTCGTGAACCCATTGTTCAATTTTAATGGTTCTCCCTCTATGTATGTCTCTCTCTCTCTCTCTCTCTCTCTCTCTCTCTCTCTCTCTCTCTCTCTCTCATTTACACACAGATCAACAGTAATTAAGAGTCGCCACCATTACCACAATCACTATCACTGTCAACACCATTATCTTCAACCCGGTTACAACCACCGTCACCGCAACTGCGACCATCACAATCACGTACAGGTAGCCAATCGTCACTACAGCTATTCACTATAATCACATCCATTAACAACCACCACCACAACCATCCACTACTTTGGTGGTGGTAGTGGGTAGTTGTAAGGGATAGTCCCTTACAACTACCCACTACCACCACCAAAGCTACACACCAGAAGCTGATGGTTCCTAACAAATATTGACAGAGGAAAACCTTGACGTCTGTACAACCTATGGCAGGACCAGCGAAGAAGGCAGAGGAAGAGGAGAAAGAGAGGGTGGCAGCAGAGAAAGATAAAAAAGACGAGAAGCAAAAAGACAAAAGAAAAAGGAGAGGATGGTAAGGAAGATAATACTTGTGTAGAGAAGGAAAGAAAATAGGGCAAGGGAAGGAGAGCAAAAGGAAGACAGAAGGGCAGGAGGAAGATAGGGAGAGGGCAGGACAATGATAAGAAAGCAAGAGAAGAATAAGACAGGATGAGAGCAGAAAGTTGATAAGGTCATGCGAACTTGGAGAGGGAGGGGGGGGAAGCATGAGTAAGGAGAGCGGGAGACTAGTACCTACTATACAGTTAAAAGACGAAAATAACAGTACCGTCACAACAAAGGTCACAGTACCGCCACAACAAAGGTCACAGTACCGTCACAACAAAGGTCACAGTACCGCCACAACAAAGATCACAGTACCGCCACAACAAAGGTCACAGTACCGCCACAACAAAGGTCACAGTACCGCCACAACAAAGGTCACAGTACCGCCACAACAAAGGTCACAGTACCGCCACAACAAAGGTCACAGTACCGCCACAACAAAGGTCACAGTACCGCCACAACAAAGGTCACAGTACCGTCACAACAAAGGTCACAGTACCGTCACAACAAAGGTCACAGTACCGTCACAACAAAGGTCACAGTACCGTCACAACAAAGGTCACAGTACCGTCACAACAAAGGTCACAGTACCGTCACAACAAAAGTCACAGTACCGTCACAACAAAGGTCACAGTACCGTCACAAGGATTATAGTACTGTTACATAAGAACATAACAAGGAAGGAGCACTGAAGCAGGCCTACTGACCCATGCTAGGCAAGTCCAATTCACACCAACTCATGTACTTGTCTAACCTGTTTTTAAAGCTACACAAAGTTTTTGTTTCAATGACGCTACTCGGAAGTTATTACCAAACCAAAGTTTTCTTATATCCTTTCTAAAATCTATTTTTTTCCAACTTGAAACCAATGCTACGAGTCTTGTTTTGACTAGATATTTTTAGCACGTTATTTACATTCTCTTTATTTATTCCTGTTTTCTATATAATTTTTAATTTATGTTAATGTAAAAATTAACAATTTTGTACTAAAAGAAACTTAGAAAACTTACCTAACCTTATGATAAGCTTAATTTAATTTAGCCCAATCCAACTAAATATATTTTAGATAAGCTTACAATAATTTAATAATAAACAAACACAATCAAATATATTCTTTTCGTTAGCTTCAGAATGATTATTGCGAAATTATTGCATACACAAATTTTCGTTGCCGGATTCGGCAAGACGAACACTGCTATTTAAACCAAAATATATATATCTCCAGAACCAGGAAAATGTTTGGTAAAAGATTTTCGCGGTCACAAAGAATGCATAATCAGTGCTATGAGAAAATAATAGCAAATATATGCAGAAAATCATATATAGCTTCAGCGCGAAGCTGGATTGTGCAGAGATTTTGCCAACCAGTTTGTCAAGTGTGATTTATGTTTGTGATATTCAGCTGTCGCGAGACCTGTGATGTTGTCTTTCCCTTATGACAGTATTAAGATGGAAACACTTAGGATAGATGGAGAATCAAGAGTTTTATAATTACAACTAACGAGAGACCTTACACAAGACAAAAACACACTTCTGATATTACAGGAGAACAACACCTGTTTCTGTGTTGCTACAAAGATACATCCTTCACATGATATCCTCCAGTAAGATGCCTATCTACCTGCTGTTAAATGTCTTCATAGTTCAGCGGGGCATCGTCCCCACTGCCAGTTCTGGGACCAGGCCTCCTGGGTGAAAGCTTAATCACTTAAGCATAGAAATCTATTTACTTACTATGAAGAGCTAAATCCGTAAATCGAGAGAAGTACACGCTAGACCCCTTCAGGTGGCGTGCCTTCATGATGGTGAAGGACTCTTAATACAAGCATTACAATAATAATACTAGGTGGCAGGAGAGATCACGTTACTCACCTCGAAGGAGAGCTTGCCTATGGTAGACCACTGCAGCGTAGAGATGAGCTTCCTCGACGTGTGTAGTGGACCTGGCTCCTCCTGCAACACGCACACATATACACCTTCAAACTTGTACATAAATACACCAATCTTTGTCTTTATATTTAACTACCCCCGTCCTTTCCCCGGACGAACAAGAAAAAACAATAGAACCAGTCAAGATAGCATCATGGGTTTTAAAAAAATGCGCAGAAAAACTAAGCTATGCGCTAAAGATTTTTTTTTCAAGATTTCACAAGGAAAATTGGCAGTGAAATGAAAGATGGCACAATGTGTCAATACTTAAAGAGGAAAACCCTTTAAATTGCAGATGTGTTTCGCTGACTAGAGTTGTCAAAATATTGAAAAATGCAAATCTCGTGAAAAAGAGACAAGTTAATAAACATCTTTGATGATCGTTAGATGGCGGTCACTACTTACTCAGCCAAGGTACGTCAGGTTCACGTTAAAAGTGGCACCGTGCCAACAGTAAAGAAATAAATTAATTAAAACCCTTCACTAGAGGCGCCCTGATGCTGATGAAGGGCTCTTGGTTCAGGGAACTGGAGCTGCTCTTCCCGCCCCTTGAAATGGTAAAGTTGTAACTCTTCATAACTTCAAAAAAACTAGTCATGGCGCTCCCTAACTTCATAAATTAATATTTTATCAACTTATAATTTCCTTAAGCTCTACACTGAGTCAAAAGTTGTCCCAATAAAAGTTCTTTCTGCATATTACGTCTATTTCCAAACGTGTCATCATAACGCCTGAAGTTACAATGGCGCTTAACAGCGACAACAAACACACGAGGTAACTAACTACCCATCCAATGTATTGATCAAGTCATTGGATGGAGAAATGTTTCCTAAATAAAATGTCCACGTTAACGGATACGTATCTTTCTTACACACAAGATTACGTTTCTACATCCGGACTCACCTCCAGCAGGTTGTGAGAGTAGTATAAGACTCACCTCCAGCAGGTTGTGAGAGTAGTATAAGACTCACCTCCAGCAGGTTGTGAGAGTAGTATAAGACTCACCTCCAGCAGGTTGTGAGAGTAGTATAAGACTCACCTCCAGCAGGTTGTGAGAGTAGTATAAGACTCACCTCCAGCAGGTTGTAATACAAGACTCACCTCCAGCAGGTTGTGAGAGTAGTATAAGACTCACCTCCAGCAGGTTGTGAGAGTAGTATAAGACTCACCTCCAGCAGGTTGTGAGAGTAGTATAAGACACCTCCAGCAGGTTGTAATACAAGACTCACCTCCAGCAGGTTGTGAGAGTAGTATAAGACTCACCTCCAGCAGGTTGTGAGAGTAGTATAAGACTCACCTCCAGCAGGTTGTGAGAGTAGTATAAGACTCACCTCCAGCAGGTTGTGAGAGTAGTATAAGACACCTCCAGCAGGTTGTAATACAAGACTCACCTCCAGCAGGTTGTGAGTAATACAAGACTCACCTCCAGCAGGTTGTGAGTAATACAAGACTCACCTCCAGCAGGTTGAGAGAGTAATACAAGACTCACCTCCAGCAGGTTGAGAGAGTAATACAAGACTCACCTCCAGCAGGTTGAGAGAGTAATACAAGACTCACCTCCAGCAGGTTGAGAGAGTAATACAAGACTCACCTCCAGCAGGTTGAGAGAGTAATACAAGACTCACCTCCAGCAGGTTGAGAGAGTAATACAAGACTCACCTCCAGCAGGTTGAGAGAGTAATACAAGACTCGCCTCCAGCAGGTTGAGAGAGTAATACAAGACTCACCTCCAGCAGGTTGAGAGAGTAATACAAGACTCACCTCCAGCAGGTTGAGTGAGTAATACAAGACTCACCTCCAGCAGGTTGAGAGAGTAATACAAGACTCGCCTCCAGCAGGTTGAGAGAGTAATACAAGACTCACCTCCAGCAGGTTGAGAGAGTAATACAAGACTCACCTCCAGCAGGTTGAGTGAGTAATACAAGACTCACCTCCAGCAGGTTGACAGAGTAATACATGACTCACCTCCAGCAGGTTGAGAGAGTAATACATGACTCACCTCCAGCAGGTTGTGAGAGTAATACATGACTCACCTCCAGCAGATTGTGAGAGTAATACAAGACTCACCTCCAGCAGATTGTGAGAGTAATACAAGACTCACCTCCAGCAGGTTGAGAGAGTAATACAAGACTCACCTCCAGCAGATTGTGAGAGTAATACGAGACTCACCTCCAGCAGATTGTGAGAGTAATACGAGACTCACCTCCAGCAGATTGTGAGAGTAATACGAGACTCACCTCCAGCAGATTGTGAGTAGCAACTATTGCAAAGTTTAAAATACATCTCTGTTAAAATACTGATTTAAAACCAGCCTACACGTACTGTTGTAACCCCAAGTAATTACACCTACCTCATAAATATCTAGCCCCCTAGCGCAGATGGCAGTCACCACCTGGGGGGAGGGATCGTGTTTCTTGTATCTCAGACGGTACAGGTGGAGGTTGTGGGGTGCCTCCTGCTGCGACGCCTCCCGGATGTACTGGGCATGTGCTTCTGCCCTGGTCAGCCCCAGGTTGTCCCGGTGCATGTGTGGGGCGTGTTCCATCACGTAAGCCACGCCCACCCGCTCCACCAGCTGATCCAGTGTAAATAAACACGTATCAACATCCCTCCTCACCTTTTATATACGAGTTTTTTATTACTTAAAAAATAATCTCTCACTATTTTCTTAATTTTAAAATTGAAGTTATCTACATTTTTTTTTATTTTTAAATATAATTACTAGATTAAATTTACATTAAAATCTAAACATTCACAGCAACTGGGAAAACACACATATATATATATATATATATATAGGAGAGAGAGAGAGAGAGAGAGAGAGAGAGAGAGAGAGAGAGAGAGAGAGAGAATAATTCAATAAGTTAAAAAATAAATTGGATAACTAAGCACTGACAAACGAGCAACAATACAGTACATTGTGAAAAGAAATTTATCGGCTAAGTACGAACTTACCTGAATTAGCTGGCAGCGTACTCACCCACAGTGGTGAATTATCCATGTTGTAGCAGGATACTCACCCAGTGTGGCGAATTATCTAAATTGTAGCATGATACTCACGCATTGTAGCC
Organism: Cherax destructor; assembly: GCA_009830355.1. Taxonomy (NCBI): domain Eukaryota; kingdom Metazoa; phylum Arthropoda; class Malacostraca; order Decapoda; family Parastacidae; genus Cherax; species Cherax destructor. The sequence continues at coordinate 51,075 of WNWK01008983.1, forward strand.
AGTCATCAAAATTTAACCATGATAGTTACCCACTGTAGAAAGTGCTCATGTAGCAGATACGTAATAATTCTCACCCACTGCAGGAGGTACAGATTACTGTCTAACAGAACACTTGCGTAGTGTTGGAAGTACTGGACTATCACCTGTATAGCAAGATTACTCGCACACTATGGGAGGTACTGAAAGCCATGTACCAAGATTATTCACCCACTGTGGAAGTACTGAAAGTTATGCAGGGAGATATTCACCCACTGTGGGATGTACTGAAAGGTATGCAGGAAGATTACTCACCCACTGCGGGAAGTAGAGGTTGGGGTCGAAGTAATGACCGTGGTGCTGGTCCTCGCAGAAGTCGCCGAGGTCGGCCTGGAGGGCGTACGAGGCGAGGAGAAAGGTAGCCTCCTCGCTGATAGGTTGGTTGTATGTGACCACGTTCTCACGCAGCTGCAGGTAGTAGTGGAGGCGGGAGAGACCATCTCTGCGATAACACAACACCAGCATTCTTACTCTCACCTCTTAACCTCTTACTCTTAGGCCTTTACTACTTTGTTAATATGATGGACTACTGAAGAAAAGACGTTGCGCAGCGAGCTTGCTTTTGAAACGACGTTACTCTGTGTAGAACTTGTTAAAATCATGTATGACTTGATAAAACTCTACACAGAACGAAATGTTGTCCCAACAGAAACTTGTTGTGCAACATGTCGTGAGTACCAATGCCGACAAGTAGACAAGACACATGTGGAACAGTAAGGTATCTTTATTCCCAAACGTTTCGCAAATACAGGAGGCTTTATCAGTCGAATACAGAGATGGTTAACATGGAGACAGCAGAGACAGTGCAGAAGTAAAAATGATGTGATCAGTCCATCAAGTTTGCAGTAGTAAGCATGTCCTATGGATCCTTACGACTTACTTTCTAACTAATATTCTGATGGCTTACAACACTAGTCTTATTATAACGCTTTTCTCTCTTACACTGTTAATCTATCGTTCTCTTAACAATTTACACTGTTACTGTCCTACCCTCGTGTAACATTGTGCTCCATGAGGCTTGTTGACTGCATGACGGTCATTAAGCCATCGTATCACATGCTCACCACTAGTCAATTATATATATATATATATATATATATATATATAATTGACTATATATATATATATAATATATATATATATATAATTGACATAAACACGCTGGATAACAGGTATATCTAGCTACTTCTACTTACACTTTAGGTCACACTACACTGGCATACACATGCATATATATACATACACACATCTAGGTTTTTCTTCTTTTTCTTAATAGCTCTTGTTCTTTTTATTTTCTCTATTGTCCATGGGGAAGTGGAAAAGAATCTTTCCTCCGTAAGCCATGCGTGTCGTATGAGGCGACTAAGATGCCGGGAGCAATGGGCTAGTAACCCCTTCTCCTGTACAAATCTACTAAAAACGAGAAGAAGAAAAACTTTATAAAATTGGGTTGTCTGAATGTGCGTGGATGTAGTGCGGATGATAAGAAAGAGATGATTGCCGATGTTATGAATGAAAAGAAGTTGGATGTCCTGGCCTAAGCGAAACAAAGCTGAAGGGGTAGGCGAGTTTCAGTGGGGAGAAATAAATGGGATTAAGTCAGGAGTATCTGAGAGAGTTAGAGCTAAGGAAGGGGTAGCAATAATGTTGAAGGATCAGTTATGGAAGGAAAAGAGGGAATATAAATGTGTAAATTCAAGGATTATGTGGATTAAAATAAGGGTCGGATGCGAAAAGTGGGTCATAATAAGCGTGTATGCACCTGGAGAAGAGAGGAGTGTAGAGGAGAGAGAGATTTTGGGAGATGTTAAGCGAATGTATAGGAACTTTTGAACCAAATGAGAGAGTAATTGTGGTAGGGGACCTAAATGCTAAAGTGGGAGAAACATGCAGAGAGGGTGTAGTAGGTAAGTTTGGGGTGCCAGGTGTAAATGATAATGGGAGCCCTTTGATTGAACTTTGTATAGAAAGGGGTTTAGTTATAGGTAATACATATTTTAAGAAAAAGAGGATAAATAAGTATACAAGATATGATGTAGGGCGTAATGACAGTAGTTTGTTGGACTATGTATTGGTAGATAAAAGACTGTTGAGTAGACTTCAGGATGTACATGTTTATAGAGGGGCTACAGATATATCAGATCACTTTTTAGTTATAGCTACAGTGGGAGTAAAAGGTAGATGGGATACAAGGAAAATAGAATCAGTAAGTAAAGAGAGGTGAAGGTTTATAAACTAAAAGAGGAGGCAGTTAGGGTAAGATATAAACAACTATTGGAGGATAGATGGGCTAGTGAGAGTGTAGGCAATGGGGTCGAAAATGTATGGGGTAGATTTAAAAATGTAGTGTTAGAGTGTTCAGCAGAAGTTTGTGGTTACAGGCGAGTGGGTGCGGGAGGAAGAGGAGCGATTGGTGGAATGATGATGTAAAGAGAGTAGTAAGGGAGAAAAAGTTAGCATATGAGAGGTTTTTACAAAGTAGAAGTGATGCAAGGAGGGAAGAGTATATGGAGAGAAAAAGAGGTTAAAAGAGTGGTGAAGCAATGTAAAAGAGAGCAGATGAGAGAGTGGGTGAGATGTTATCAGCAAATTTTGTTGAAAATAAGAAAAGTTTTGGAATGAGATTAATAAGTTGAGGAAGCCTAGAGAACAAATGGATTTGACAGTTAAAAATAGGAGAGGAGAGTTATTAAATGGAGAGTTAGAGGTATCGGGAAGATGGAGAGAATATTTTGAGGATTTGTTAAATGTTGATGAAGACAGGAAGCTGTGATTTCGTGTGTAGGGCAAGGAGGAATAACATCTTGTAGGAGTGTGGAAGAGCCAGTTGTGGGTGTAGGGGAAGTTCGTGAGGCAGTGGGTAGAATGAAAGGGGTAAGGCAGCTGGGATTGATGGGATAAAGATAGAAATGTTAAAAGCAGGTGGGGATATAATTTTGGAGTGGTTGGTGCTATTTTTAATAAATGTATGGAAGAGGGTAAGGTACCTAGGGATTGGCAGAGAGCGTGTATTGTTCCTTTGTATAAAGGCAAAGGGGACAAAAGAGAGTGCAAAAATTATAGGGGAATAAGTCTGTTGAGTGTACCTGGTAAAGTGTATGGTAGAGTTATTATTGAAAGAATTAAGAGTAAAACAGAAAGCAGGATAGCAGATGAACAAGGGGCTTTAGGAAAGGTAGGGGTGTGTAGACCAAGTGTTTACAGTGAAACATATAGGTGAACAGTATTTGGATAAGGGTAAAGATGTTTTTGTGGCATTTATGGATTTGGAAAAGGCGTATGATAGGGTAGATAGGGGGCAATGTGGCAGATGTTGCAGGTGTATGGAATAGGAGGAAGGTTACTGAAAGCAGTGAAGAGTTTTTATGAGGATAGTGAGGCTCAGGTTAGAGTGTGTAGGAGGGAAGGGGACTATTTCCCAGTAAAAGTGGGCCTTAGACAAGGATGTGTGATGTCACCGTGGTTGTTCAATATATTTATAGATGGGGTTGTAAGAGAAGTGAATGCGAGGGTCTTGGCAAGAGGTGTTGGGCTAAAAGATAAAGAAGCAAATACAAAGTGGGAGTTGTCACAGTTGCTTTTTGCTGATGACACTGTGCTTTGGGAGATTCTGAAGAGAAGCTGCAGAGGTTGGTGGATGAATTTGGTAGGGTGTGTAAAAGAAGAAAATTGAAAGTGAATATAGGAAAGAGTAAGGTGATGAGGATAACAAAAAGAATAGGTGACGAAAGATTGGATATCAGATTGGAGGGAGAGAGTATGGAGGAGGTGAATGTATTCAGATATTTGGGAGTGGACATGTCGGCGGATGGGTCTATGAAGGATGAGGTGAATCATAGAATTGATGAGGGAAAAGGGTGAGTGGAGCACTTCGGAGTCTGTGGAGACAAAGAACCTTGTCCATGGAAGTAAAGAGGGAATGTATGAGAGTATAGTTATACCAACGCTCTTATATGGGTGTGAAGCATGGGTGATGAATGTTGCAACGAGGAGAAGGCTGGAGGCAGTGGAGATGTCATGTCTGAGGTCAATGTGTGGTGTGAATATAATGCAGAGAATTCGGAGTTTGAAATTAGGAGGAGGTGCGGATCACCAAAACGATTGTCCAGAGAGCTGAGGAGGGGTTGTTGAGGTGGTTTGGACATGTAGAGAGAATGGAACGAGACAGAGTGACTTCGAGAGTGTATAAATCTGTAGTGGAGGGAAGGCGGGGTAGGGGTCGGCCTAGGAAAGGTTGGAGGGAGGGGTAAAGGAAGTTTTGTGTGCGAGGGGCTTGGACTTCCAGCAAGCATGTGTGAGCGTATTTGATAGGAGTGAATGGAGGCATATGGTTTTTAATACTTGACGTGCTGTTGGAGTGTGAGCAAAGTAACATTTATGAAGGGATTCAGGAAACCGGCAGGCCGGACTTGAGTTCTGGAGATGGGAAGTACAGTGCCGGCACTCTGAAGGAGGGGTGTTAATGTTGCAGTTTTATAACTGTAGTGTAAAGCACCCTTCTGGCAAGACAGTGATGGAGTGAATGATGATGAAAGTTTTTCTTTTTCGGGCCACCCTGCCTTGGTGGGAATCGGCCGATGTGTTAAAAAAAAAAAAAAATATATATATATATATATATATATATATATATATATATATATATATATATACAGTGTATATACACAACTCGGTGTATATGACCCTGTAAGGGTTAAGTGTGAATGATGAACTGAAGAAACACTCAAGATTTCCCGGTCTCTCAAAAAGTGGGGCACGACCCCCTAGAGATTACGAGCGATTTCCACTGAGGACCCAAGATACATGCGCCGACTCGTTAGTTTTCTAAACTCTTACTACCTGTGCTAAGGAATATCAAAGAAATGGATTGAAGACCTGACATTCAACCAAGGCCTGGCACTCTCAGCCTTAATGGTGAGTAAAACTAAAGCCTAAAAATAGAATGCAAATGATGCTAACCACATCATGTCGGTATTTTATACTATTTATCTCCAGATAAGAAAAGTACTGCATATTTCAGCCCACTACTGTGTTCTTCAGCATACTTGTATGTGTAACTATAATGTGTTCTTCTCATCTTCTGCTTTATTGTGTCCGTGTAGGGTAGTCAGTGCCAGTGATTAGTGTTTGCAATATTTAGTGTTGCGACTTCTCAATAGTGATAAAGGCTGACTAATAATAAACTCCACACTCACGCAGTGTTTGGATAAACGGATTCACGGTCTTGTTGCTCCTGCGAAGTTAACTCAAGACCCGGACACAGGGAAGGAAGTATTCAAATGAACAGAACGCTGGGACTTACCCTCACTCCCCCTCCCCCACACTTCCCTCCCTCCTTCCTGCCGCAGGAAGCATTTTGGGAAACTCCATGTGAGAAACACTGCCTGCCGCAGAAAGCATCTGGGAGGAGCATTCTCACACTCCAAACTAACACCAATTTTCTTACGCTACTCCCAAAGTTTTTTTTTTTAACGTTCCCGGAAATTTGCTTATGTTACAGTACATAAACCTTTAAAAATTGTACGTTTAACCCCAAGCAGGTAATTAAAAAAAACTGCCGTGACACGTCTGGCAACGCGGTGGCTGGGCAATTCGAGGCAACGTTAATATTTGCACGAAGATTATTCTTGGTGCGAGATAATATCTCAGCGACAAATTATGAACGTTCTTGCATTATAGTTTTTTTTATTTCAAGTAACGTTAGGTTACATTAATATATATATACACTGATACCTCGCATATCCGGCCTTGCCATTATCCGAACCTCGTCAATATACGAACAGGCCCTGGGAAAGGGCAAAATTCTAAAATTATTACCGAAACATCCGAACAGCTGTTCGGATGTTTTCTGCCGCCTCAAAAACTGGAAAAACTGCGGAAAGAAAAGTGATGGCGAAGCCACAGAGCTTGGAACTCGATGGTTCGTGGCGCCGAACTTAAAATGGCTGCAGAAATCCGGGAGGCTGTTATTCGAGCCCAGAGTGTCTGGGGCCACCGCCAGACGACATTGGACTTTTTCTAAACCTACAAGCCGTCGCCGATGGCGATATGACGGTACGGATGCGCATTTTTTCCCCTTACGTATCCGGAAACTCCGTGTTTCCGAACCGATCTCGGCCCATATAGTTCCGATATGATATATATATAGTGTATGTGTGTGTGTGTGTGTGTGTTTGACGGACAATATAATGAAATTACAAAAAACGAGCGGGACCCTTCTGGCAGCGTGGTGGTACCATCCTGATATCAGTGTTAAAAACAGTACCTTCTTGACGTACTGTGTGTGAAGAAAGGTGGCACACTGGCCAGCTGTCTGGCCCGCCTGATGTTGACACATGAAGCCATCGCGTATATGGATGGAGAAATGTCGAGAACGCTGGTCTAAAACTAGATTAGCCAGCAGTTGTGTAATGCCTAAACCTACAAAAAATGTAGATAATATACAAATAACCCGCACACAGGATAGAAATAAATAACCCGTGCAGGTTATTTATGTAGTGTTCCAGTCACGGTATTGCGTGTTTTTGTTCTTCAACGCGTACTTAAGGTAGAAAAGGCCTAACGAAGAGCTAAAAAATATCTACCTGAGCTGAAACATGAGTAATAATAAAAAGGTGTTAACACTAAAGGTAGATGAATGGTTCAGAGAACTGATAAGTTGATAAATTAGACACATGTGCAACACTTGGATATCTTTAATGAGGAAACGTTTCGCCACACAGTGGCTTCATCAGTCCATACAAAGGATAATGGTAAAGAACAGGAGGAGTTTGAGGTAATCAGTCCCTCAGCCTTGAGTCGATGTAATCAGTCTTAAAAAGAATACGGCATATGGCGAAGAAGTGGCTTATATACTGTAGGCAGGTGAGGTGCAGCAGTCGTAGGTGTTATCACTTTTGACAAATCCAAATGTAGGTCATGACCTACAATAAATAAGCCACTTCTTCGCACATATGCTGTATTCTTTTCAATACTGATGGACTGATTACATCGACTCAAGGCTGAGGGACTGATTATCTCAAACTACTCCTGTTCTTCACCATTCTCCTTTGTATGGACTGATGAAGCCACTGTGTGGCGAAACTTTTCCTCATTAAAGATACCCAAGTGTGCACACGTGTCTAATTTATCAACACTAAAGGTGTTCACCCTGACTAACAGGAGAAATGGAGACACAGTAGCCACATTAAGTAGCAAAAGAACATTAAATAAATAAATAATTAAAGATAACAAGATGTCACAGACGTGAACTGAGGAAAAATAAGTAGAGTCGAAAGAACACAAGAATTTTTTTCCTTCAAAAAGTGGTAGAACAATGAAATAAATTAGAGAAGGTAGTAAATGATATAACCATTGGGAATTAAAACAAAAATATTAAGACAAAATTACTGAAGACGTGACGATAGCACTGATCCTGTGTAGCCTGAAAGAGGTAATTAATATACACACATATATACACACACACACAACACACGCACACACATACACCAGGATCATAGCACTGATTTTGTGTAGCTTCAAACAGGTAATTAATACACACACACACACACACACACACACACACACACACACACACACACCAGGCTGCAGGCCTGGTCCAGCAACTGGCTCCTGGAGTTCAACTCCACCAAGTGCAAAGTCATGAAGATCGGGGAAGGGCAAAGATCGTAGACAGAGTACAGTCTAGGGGCCAAAGACTACAAACCTCACTCAAGGAAAAGGATCTCGGGCGAGTATAATACGAAGCACATGAACCAAATAACTGCTGCAGCATTTGGACGCCTAGCAAACCTAATAATAGTATTCCGGCATCTCAGTAAGAAATCGTTCAGGACTCTGTACATCGTGTACGTCAGGCCCATATTGGAGTATGCAGCACCAGTTTGGAATCCACACCTGGCCAAGCACGCCAAGAAATTAGAGAAAGTGCAAAGGTTTGCAGCGATACTAGTCCCGGAGCTAAGGGGCATGTCCTACGAGGAGAGGTTAAGGGAAATCGACCTAACAACACTGGAGGAGAGGAGGTACAGGGAAAAGCACATGATAACGACATATAAAATACTCAGAGGAATCGAGAAGGTGGACAGAGACAGGATGTTCCAGAGATGGGACACAACAACAAGGGGTCACAATTGGAAGTTCAAGACTCACATGAGTCACAGGAATGTTAGAAAGTATTTCTTCAGTAATAGAGTTGTCAGGAAGTGGAATAGTCTGGGAAGTGATGTAGTGGAGGCAGGATTCATACATAGCTTAAAGAAGAGGTATGATAACGCTCATGGAGCAGGGAGTGACCTAGTAGTGACCAGCGAAGACGCGGGGCCAAGAGTTATGAATCGACCCTTGCAATCACAATTAGGTGAGTACATACATGCGAGCACGAACATACGCGCACACACACACTCTAAGTGAGCAACCATGGAAGAGCACCTACCGGAGGAGGAGGTGTGTCTCGACGTAAAACTGCACTCGGAGTCTGAACTGGAGAAGAGGTTCCCCGCTGGCGTCCACGCCCTGCTGGGGGGAGGAGAGGCAGCGTGAGTCACCTGTTTTATTACTACTGCATCACTCACCTTGTTGCCAGGTGACGCTAAGGTGAGCATCACCACTACGAGAAAGTACTCAAGCACTCCTACCTTCATTTTCCTTCGTTTTTGATAATTCATATTTGTACTTTCCATATCTTTATGGTGTGTTAGAGGCACACATAAATCATAGTGTGTGTGTGTGTGTATATATATATATATATATATATATATATATATATATATATATATATATATATATATATATATATATGCAGAACAACCACTGTGAAAAAAGTGAAATTCCAAGCGCTTTCGTGGAATTTCACTATTTTTCACAGTGGTTGTTCTGCATATTGTGATATCACCTGTTTAATGCATATATATATATATATATATATATATATATATATATATATATATATATATATGATGGGGTCCACCTCTGGTGCAAATTATGGGACCCATAGCCTCAGAGAAGTGGATAAAAAGGCTTCAAGGCTTCAAGGAATATATATATATATATATATATATATATATATATATATATATATATATATATATATATATATATAATTCAGGTTTGATGACACCCACAAATATCAATCATCATCCACAAAACAGAGATTGGATGTTAACTTAAGTAATTTATATATGGATACATCAACGTGAATTAACATAACATACAAATTTTTGATGTTGTACCAAAATTAACCGAGCAGCAGACGTGGTAGGCTGATAAGTGGTATCATAACACTAATGATATACAGTACCAGCAAGTTGATGAATTAGACACAAATACAACTCTTAGGTATCTATTTTGAAGACGTGTCGCTAACCAGTAGCTGTATAATGTTGATACAGAGCTTAATACATAATTGGAAACATTAGAAAATGAGGCAATCAGTCCCTTATCCTTGAAGGTGTTCACTATCTAATTCTTTACGAATCTGAAAAATAGGCAAGAAATATTTGTCTATTTTTCTGTCTATGGTTCAAAGTCATCAAAACTAAGAGAGTGGACACCTTTTTCAAGGCTGAGGGACTAAATTTCTCACTTTCCACTGTCTAGTTTCAACATCTAGGTTGAGGGAATGATTACCCCATCATATACTGTTTCCAGTTAATAGGTTCTGTATTGATTCAATTGATAAATCCATCGGTTAGCAAAAAGTCCTCAAAATAAAGTTACCCAGGTGTTGCACAGGAGGCAGAAGGTTGGTACATTTCAACCATCCAAATTTGCTTTCTATCTCTCAGGATTGTTGATCTTTTCTCTGTCCCGTGAACACACAAGATGACAGGCAACTCTTACGAACTTCTTACATTCATTATATTCATATCTTTACTTTCTTATATGCTTATTAATAGTTGTAAATCATGTAATATTTCCTTAACCAAGGGGATGTTAATCCCAAAGCCACTTAACAAATAACCTTGTGCGTTGATTATGTTTTCTTATTGTGTGCTGCAGTGAGTACGTAGAAAGAATCCACAGGCTACAATCTTAATCTGCAAAGAATGGTGACTGAAAGAAAGTGTAAATTATGACCAAATACGTAAGTTTTCTGTAAAAAAAAAAGAAGTAAACTAGTGCTAGATTCCTTCTAATTATAAGAAACAAGTAAAAGCAACACGATGGAAATAGATAATAAATTTTTAATCCCTTATCACAAGACCATGGATATGAAAGTCCTACTCACAACAAAATTATACATCATCAACTAAGCAAAGCATGCAATTATTGAAGCGTGGGCTGGGACCAGTCAGCCTCAAGCTGTCTTTTCAGAGCTATTAATGTCCATCCCGCCCTCACGAAACTCCCGCTCAATAGCCACTGTCTTGTGTTCAGAGTCCAAGAGGACACTGACACGGACGCTTGCTTTCCAACACAGAAATGTAAAATTTCAGATACTGCTGCATGTTTGCCGCATCAGCAAAGTTACATCCGTGTAACTTACCCGCCTCTCCTTAGGCGCCCGGAGGCGCCTCCAGCATTCGTCGTGGACGACGAATGCTGGAACAGTGGACCCAGCTTGAGGGACCACCAGAGACCGGCTCTCGGTCACTGACACTATTCATTTTCATGCCAGTGTCCTAAAGTTTGCTGCCACCAGAGGGGTAAAACTGCCTCACATATAAAAAGAGGAAGAGAGGGATAACCAAGAAAAGGAGCAGAAACATTTTTAGAAAGTGATGATGAATTAGACACCTGTGCAGTACTTGGGTATCTTTGTTGTGGATACGTTTCGCCAATCAGTGGCTTCCTCAGTCCAATACAGAGAAGAATATATGAAGATCAGAAGGAGCTTGAGATAATTAGTCCTTCAGCCTGGAGTCGATGTAATCAGTCCATTAATTAACGTTCCCACAATAAAGATGCCCAAGTGTTGCATAAGTATCTAATTTATCATCCTACCGGTTCTCTGGACCATTTATCTATATACATCTTTACAAAGTAACTGAAAGGGATCACCAATTCATCACTAAATCCCAAAGCCCCAGACGACCAGTCAACACATTCTTATTTTCATACGTTAATTTATTAACGCTTCCACTCTCTCAAATGCTGTTTTTTTTTTATATAGAGGCAAGTTAATTTATGTTGGGTTATATAAATTATAAAAAAAACGTATATTTAGTCACAATTAAGCATATTACAAAAAACGGTTTCGATATCACTGGCAACGAATTGACAGACTCACGAAATCGTAATAACACGATTACAAACCAGGGAACGGATGGGGTTTGAACTCACGGCGAGTGAGTCGTAAAACGCCAGGCCAATTCGTTCACCACTGGACCAGCCAGGTACATTTACACACCATGGGGAGGTTAGCGTGGGCCACCATTGTGACCACAAATGCAAGTTTTTGTAGCCAGCTGAAGGACTGGCCTGGAGTTTTACGATTCGTTCGCCATGGGTTCAAACCTCACCCGTTCTGTGGTTTAATTGGCAGAGGAAAAACACGCAATTTTCACATCTGAACGTTTATCACTCATCGTAAGTTTATATTCATGAGGAGCGCTAAGCCCCTAGGAGTCATACAGTGCCTGAAGAAATGGAAGGTAATTGGTGTAGATCCAAGTAGTGGGAGGTCAGGTCCAATTCCTTGGATCTAACCCTCACCGGCATCAAAGACTTGGTGCGAGAATGAGCAGCAAATTTGAAATGATAAAGCGCCTGGTGAGCGAAAAGTTCCCATAAGTTAGTTAAAATAGGCAGAAAATGCAGAAAACTATAGAAAAACGGACACTAATGTATACACCTAGGAAACTGGGACCTTGATCACTTTAAATACATATATGCTGTGTCACGTGGCTGTCGGGGAACTAGGTTCTAAGGTCATGCAGGCTAAGCTTGTGGAGATATTGTGACTGCCAGCTTTATGAACAATTGTGTTAGAGGTAGCAACGGCGTCGCCACTATATATAGCATGCATTCTCTCATATTCTTAGATTGCAAATGGTTATAACTATGACCATACTTTTTAAAGGGGTTGACCAGTAAGCCCGCTTAAGGTCTCTGTCAGGAATAAATAAAGGGGATGTAAATAGCATGCTGAAAATATCCAGCCAAGACAGGACTCGCAGCAATGGTTTCAAGTTGGAAAAGTTCAGATTCAGGAAGGATATAGGAAAGCACTGGTTTGGTAATAGAGTTGTGGATGAGTGGAACAAGCTCCCGAGGAGCGTCATAGGGGCTGGGACGCTGAGTAGTTTTAAAAATAGGTTAGATAAATACATGAGTGGGTGTGGGTGGGTGTGACTTGGACCTGACTAGCTTGTGCTACTAGGTCAGATGCCGTACTAATTCCTTAAGTGGAAGTGACCTGACTACCTGGAGTTTACCTGGAGAGGGTTAAATCCAGGTGGTCGGCTAGATAAATATATGAGTGGGTGCGGGTGGGTGTGAGTTGGTCCTGACTAGCTTGTGCTACTAGGTCAGATGCCGTGCTCCTTCCTTAAGTGAATGTAACCTGACCTGGCTGGGTCGGGGCATTGGCTTAAGCCAGTTGGAGACTTGGACGTGCCTCGCATGGGCCAGTAGTCCTGCTGCAGTGTTCCTTCTTTCTTATGTTCTTAAAAGCTCCAAATGCGTGTCATCATCTAAGACCCGAGTCAGGAAACACTTGTCCTGTTTCCTGGCGAACCTAACCTAATCTAACTTCATACTCATATATTTTAAGTTCCAGGATAAAGGCATTTTAATTCAGGTGTCTTAGGTGTATGCAGTAATGTTCTGTCACCTAATGTTGAATAAATGTTTCTTTTACAAGTACTGTCTTCCCTGCAAGCCATTCAATTACCTACCCAGTGATCAACCACCAGGATGGTTTCCCCAGAATTTATTGAGCACCACCTAGCAAAATCACCTGCTTAGAGCAGGAGCACCAATGTTGCAAACATAATTTAATTAATAATGGGCGAGGGTAAATCGGAAATAACACCGTTATTTTACGCCTTCGCTGCTATTCCTTGATCTGTAGGCAACCTCTAGTAGTACTTCTGTCATTTAAATGATCTGATCCTCTTCGAAATGTCACAGCTAGCACACCTCAAACTTACGGGAACACTAATATCAATCCATTTTTCTGTAATAAAAAAAAAAAAAAAGATTTGTGCTAGCCGAGAAAGGCTGTGGAGGAACGTGAGGTCGTTAGGCCTCACAAGAAATATACACCAAGTGTGTCACAGTGCATATTTTAAAGATTAAAGTATTCCTGATGGGTCGATAAGAATTAAACCCAGTTAACCAACTGGAGGGCCTATGAAATATCATTACCAGCTTCAGACAGGTAAGGAAAGATATAAAAGAATGGAAATTGGGGAGATGACGACGAGGATATGAGGATGGGAGAGAAAGTACCTGTAAAAGAAAGCCATAGGATGAGTTTTAGAGACAGTAGCAAGATGTACCGGTACAAGAAAGCCATAGGATGAGTTTTAGAGACAGTAGCAAGATGTACCGGTACAAGAAAGCCATAGGATGAGAGTTTTCACATGCGTTACATCACTTTGATTATGCCCGACCTAAGTCTGCACAAAAATTATGTTTGTTATTCAGGCTCAGAGTAGGTAAGATTAACGTAAATTACTTTAACGTGTAGTTAACAAATAATAACGAAGTAGACAGGTGGCTTACTTCTGGTAAGGTGAGACATGTAGTCCCTTACAGTGTTAGTATACCAGGCGTACGAGATACCAACACGATGGTAATGGTATGAGATACCAATACGATGGTAATGGTACGACTTAACCCTTAAGACTCAGCCACAAGACTCACACTCAGCTTTACGTGACATCAATGTTGTCTCAGTGAGTCGCCTCCCTCGTCCTGTTGACTCAACGCCTCTTTTGTGACTTTTATTGTTGGTGTATAACCTTTTCCAGTTAGTGTGTGTGTGTGTGTGTGTGTGTGTGTGTGTGTGTGTGTGTGTGTGTGTGTGTGTGTGTGTGTGTGTGTGTGAGAGTGTGTGTGTGTACTCGCCAACTTGTGTTTAGGGGGGCCTGTTGGCTCCGCAGAGGGGGGGGGGTAATGGCAGTTAGTCAAGTTCAGATCAAGAAAGGGAAAGTCAGATGCAATTCCTTGGATTTAGAGCCCTTCACCGGCGTGAAGGAACCTTCTTGAGGCGCTCATTCTCGTAGCTTCCGTCACGTGTAGGGTCTTAAAGTTATCCACTGCCCTCGTTAACTTTGCTCTACACAGACTAAGTTGTGATAAACGACTGTCCATGAATAAACAGAAAAATGGACCGGGACTCGAACCGTGGTCTCTGCGTGTAGCAAGCCCAACACTGATACAGTTATGTCACAAAAGTGGTCTGTAAAATCTTTCTATTGGAAACTTCGTGGCTCAGTGGTACAGCGTTGGTCCTGCTACATGCCGCCACGACAACGGTTCAAGACCCCGTCCATTCTTTTGTTTGTTCTTTTCACTCCATGTTTCTAGCCTCCCTACAATTTTATCAATTTCTCTATAGTTAAAACCAATGTTGTCAGTAAGTTTGCTTTAGACATGCTTGCTCTCTGAGCTGCTCCCTCCAAAATTCTAATTCTTATTTGCATACTATATTCTAAATTTCCTGCTGTTGAGGGTTGTACTTCACTTGTTAACACCTTGGGCACACCTCTTAACTACTGTGTGATTTTTAAAATCCCTAGAGTTAAGGTTATCTCAAAACTCCAGTCGTTCCTTACCATGTCAATTAATATACTCCCCTGTTTTCTTTTCCTTCTCACTATGTGATACCATCTCGAAAAATCGCATCGGTTATCCCAGAGAGCATCGTCTCTATGAGGGCTACAGTTTACATTTATTTTTTAAATCACTAGGTCAATGGAAAGAATGGGAATCATTTGGAAAGGATAGAACAACGAAAAAAGTTGCGAATACACAGGAAGAGAGATAAGAAAGGTTAAGTGGTCTGACTCCTTTGGATGGGTTTTAAGAAGGGTGTTGGTCACATAGTGACGAGTATGATGTCTGGTTGATCTTTGATATTCTGTCTTATGTCTGTACTGTTGTTGGTAATGCCATCCACGTGTGTATGTGCTCACCTATATGTGGCTGAAGGGGTCAATTCACATCTCCCGGTGTGCGAATTTATGAGTGCATGTATATATATATATATATATATATATATATATATATATATATATATATATATATATGAGAGGTTTTTACAAAACAGAAGTGTTAGTAGAAGAGCAGAGTATATGGAGAGTAAAAGAAAGGTGAAGAGAGTGGTGAGAGAGTGCAAAAGAAGAGCGGATGAAAGAATGGGAGAGGATCTGTCAAGAAATTTTGCTGAAAACAAGAAAAAAATTTGGAGTGAGATAAACAAGGTAAGAAAGCCTAGGGAACGAATGGATTTGTCAGTTAAAAACAGAGTAGGGGAGTTAGTAGATGGGGAGCTGGAGGTATTGGGTAGATGGCGGGAATATTTTGAGGAACTTTTAAATGTCGATGAAAAGAGGGAGGCGATAATTTCATGTACTGGCCAGGGAGGTACAACATCGTTTAGGAGTGAAGAAGAGCAGGATGTGAGTGTGGGGGAGGTGCGTGAGGCATTACGTAGAATGAAAGGGGGTAAAGCAGCTGGAATTGACGGAATCATGACATAAATGTTAAAAGCAGGGGGGGATATAGTGCTGGAGTGGTTGGTATTTTTGTTTAATAAATGTATGAAAGAGGGGAAGGTACCTAGGGATTGGCAGCGAGCATGTATAGTTCCTTTATATAAAGGAAGGGGGATAAAAGAGAGTGTAAAAATTATAGGGGAATAAGTTTACTGAGTATACCAGGTAAAGTGTATGGCAGGGTTATTATTGAAAGAATTAGAGGTAAGACAGAGAGTAGGATTGCAGATGAGCAAGGAGGCTTTAGAGTGGGTAGGGATGTGTAGATCAAGTGTTTACAGTGAAGCATATATGTGAACAGTATTTAGATAAAGGTAGAGAAGTTTTTATTGCATTTATGGATTTAGAAAAGGCATATGATAGAGTGGATAGGGGAGCAATGTGGCAAATGTTGCAAGTGTATGGAATAGGTAGTAAGTTACTGAAGGCTGTAAAGAGTTTTTATGAGGATAGTGAGGCTCAGGTTAGGGTGTAGGAGAGAGGGAGATTACTTCCCGGTAAAAGTAGGTCTTAGACAGGGTTGTGTAATGTCACCATGGTTGTTTAATATATTTATAGATGGGGTTGTAAAGAAGTAAATGCTAGGGTGTTGGGGAGAGGGTGGGATTAAATTATGGAGAATTAAATGCAAAATGGGAGTTGACACAGTTACTTTTTGCTGATGATACTGTGCTTATGGGAGATTCTAAAGAAAAGTTGCAAAGGTTAGTGGACGAGTTTGGGAGAGTGTGTAAAGGTAGAAAGTTAAAAGTGAACATAGATAAGAGTAAGGTGATGAGGGTATCAAACGATTTAAATAAAGAAAAATTGGATATCACATTGGAGAGAGGGATTATGGAAGAAGTAAATGTTTTCAGATATTTGGGAGTTGATGTGTCAGCAGATGGGTTTATGAAGGATGAGGTTAACCATAGAATTGATGAAGGAAAAAAGGTGAGTGGTGCATTGAGGTATCTGTGGAGACAAAAACGTTATCCATGGAGGCAAAGAAGGGAATGTATGAAAGTATAGTGGTACCAACACTCTTATATGGGTGTGAAGCATGGGTTGCAAATGCTGCAGCGAGGAGGAGGCTGGAGGCAGTGGAGATGTCCTGTCTAAGGGCAATGTGTGGTGT
The DNA here is from genome assembly GCA_009830355.1 of Cherax destructor. Classification (NCBI taxonomy): domain Eukaryota; kingdom Metazoa; phylum Arthropoda; class Malacostraca; order Decapoda; family Parastacidae; genus Cherax; species Cherax destructor. The sequence continues at coordinate 67,893 of WNWK01008983.1, forward strand.
AAATATTATGCAGAAAATTCGGAATGTGGAAATTAGGAGAAGGTGTGGAGTTACTAAAAGTATTTGTCAGAGGGCTGAAGAGGGGTTGTTGAGGTGGTTTGGTCATTTAGAGAGAATGGATCAAAGTAGAATGACTTGGAGAGCGTATAAATCTGTAGGGGAAGGAAGGCGGGGTAGGGTCGTCCTAGAAAAGGTTGGAGGGAAGGGGTAAAGGAGGTTTTGTGGGCGAGGGGCTTGGACTTCCAGCAAGCATGTGTGAGCGTGTTAGATAGGAGTGAATGGAGACGAATGGTTTTGGGACATGACGATCTGTTGGAGTGTGAGCAGGGTAACATTGTGTGAAGGGATTCAGGGAAACCAGTTAATTGATTTAGTTGGACTTGAGTCCTGGAAATGGGAAGTACAATGCCTGCACTTTAAAGGAGGGGTCTGAGATAGTGACAGCTGGGAGGGACTTTTCTCAGCTGTAGTATCTGAGCTCCTCTGCAAAGACAGTGATTATGTATGAGTGTGGTGAAAGTGTTGAATGATGATGAAAGTTTTTTTTTTGGGGATTTTCTTTCTTTTTGGGTCACCCTGCCTCGGTGGGAGACGGCCGACTTGTTGAAAAAAAAAAAAAAAAAAAAAAAATATATATATATATATATATATATATATATATATATATATATTGTGTGTGTGTGTGTGTGTGTGTGTGTGTGTGTGTGTGTTAATGTGTGTGTTAATGTGTGTGTGTGATGTGTGCGCATGTGTGTGTGTGTGTTTTAGTTAGTTACCATTTTGTCCTAGGCACATGTCGATTAGACACCAGGTCTGTTGTATATGCGTGTGTATGTGTTATGTGTATGTGTGTGTGTGTACTCACCTATTTGTGGTTGCAGGGTTCGAGACTCAGCTCCTGGCCCCGGCCAGGGGCTGGGGCCAGTGTGTGTGTACTCACTTATTTGTGGTTGCAGGTTTAGTTAAGGTTTAGAGAGTATATTCACAGCTCAAGACTCCACCTCTGAACACTATACCACTAATTTCACTCATGCCCTGCTTTGTAGCCCCTGCCACACCTACCCTTAAAACAGTAAGTTCACTTGCACCACTTCCTCGTCAACGACATTCCACTTCAAGACCCTGCTAATGCCCTAATGGTAATTGCTGATGCCCCCGTGGTTCATCTGGTGTTACGAGATACACCCTACGTCTCCATCACACCGCGATTAAACCAAGGATCTTTAGCTTGTCAGCCGAGCACTGTATAGATAGCCAACTTACCACCTATTATAATAATTATAATAATAATTATTATTCTTACAGCTCAGATGTCCCTTCAAACCGCAACATCCCTACCCCTCCTTCAGAGTGCAGGAACTGTACTTCACATCTCTAGGACTCAAGTCCAGCTAACCGGTTTCCCTGAATTCCTTCATAAATGTTACCTTGTTCACACTCCAACAGCACGTCAAGTCATAAAAACAACTTGCCTCCATTCAGGTTTATCTAAAACGCTTGTTGGATGTCCAGGCTCCTCGTATACAAAACCTTTATCGCCCTCCCTCCAATCTTTCCTAGAACGACTCCTATCTCACCTTCTCTCCACTACAGATTTATGCACCCTCCAAGTCATCCTCTTTTGCTCCATCCTCTCTAAATGTCAAACAACCTCAGCAACACCACCTCAGCCCTCTAGATAATACTTTTAGTAACTCGCACCTCCTTCCAATCTCCAAACTGCAAATTTTCTGCATGATATTCACATCACACATTGCCCTCAGACACGACATCCGTAGGCGCTAAATCCGTAAGGATGTTCAGCGCCTATGGAATGGGAGGGAAGCATCCAGGGTTTACCTGGAGTCGCTTCTGGAGGTCACCGCTCCTGCGGCCCGTTTCCACTGCAGGCCTCCTGGTAGCTGGCCTGATCGATCAAGCTATTAGTGCCCGCCGCCCGTAGTTCAACGTATGCACCACAATCTGGCTGATACGGAACTATTTAGATGAATCTGTCGAGTTCCCTTTTGAAAGACAGCTAAGGATTTGTTGGTGATGCCCCTTAAGCATGAAGGGAGGGCGTTGAAGACTCGTGGTCCCTTGACACTTACTGAGTTCTCTCAGTGTACACATCGCTCCCCTGCTTTTCTCTGGAGGTATCCTGAACCGTCTGTCAAGCCTCTTGTGTTCAAAAGTAGTAGTAATTTCGTTGCGTCTTGGATGCAATGGAGGACAAACAGAATGTAGATTAGTAAAAACACACTTTACCAAAGCCTTTGACAAGTGAGATCACGGTGTAATAGCGCACAAAATGCGTACTAAAGGAATAAATGGAAAAGTGAGCAGATGTTGTCACAGTGAAGAGCTGTGTTTCACAAGGTGCAGCACCCCCCCCGTTCTTGTCATCATCCTCATTTTGGATATAGACGGAGATGTAAACCACAGAACCACGCCTTCCTTAGCAGACCATACTAGAATTTGCACGAGTGTGTCAGCCACTGATGACACTGTTAATCTTCAAGAGGATATATAAACCAAGTCTTCCAAAAGACCGAAAAAAAACCGATATGATGTTCAACGAGGACAAATTCCATCTACTACGTTATGGAAAACTTGAGGAATTAAAAGCAACAGTGTCATTATCAAAACTGCGAGGAAAATGGTTGGATGGATAATGAGAACCTTCAAAACACGGGATGCCAAGCCAATGATGATCCTCTTTAAGTCACTTGTTCTATCTAGGCTGGAATACTGCTGTACAGTAACAGCCCCGTTGTCATGTTCACCTAGCAGCAAATAGGTAAATGAATGGTTCAGAGAACCGACATCTTGGTATCTTAATACAGGGAATTCTTCACTTGCCTAACCCTTGGGCACGACCTACTTCCACATTGGAGAAATGTGACACCACCTACGACTGCTGCAACTCTCCTGCCTACGGTATATAAGATTTTCCTTCGCACATATGCTGTATTCTGTTCAAAATTGATGGACTGAAAACATCGACTCAAGGCCAAGGGACTGATTACCTCAAACTTCTCCTGATCTTCATGATTCTCCTTTGTATGGACTGATGAAGCCACTGTGTGGCGAAACGTTTCCTCAATAAAGATACCCAAGTGTTGCATATGTGTCTAATTTATCAGCAAATAGGTACCTGGGTTGTTAGTCGACTGGTGTGGGTCGCATCCTGGGGGACAAGATTAAGGACCCCAATGGAAATAAGACAGTCCTCGATGACGCACTGACTTTCTTGGGTTATCCTGGGTGGCTAACCTTCCGGGGTTAAAAATCCGAAGAAATCTTATCTTAAGACAGGCGAAACTGCAGATCTGAAGAATGTACAGAGGACCTTCACTGCATGTACAAGTTCAATAAAGCACCACAATTACTCCTTAGAGCACAAGCGAGAAAGGTAAATCATAATTTACACCTGAAAAATCCTAGAGGGACTGATCCCAAATCTGCGCACACAAATCACTCCCTATAAAAGCAAAAGACTTGACAGACGGTGCAACATCTCCCCAATGATAAGAAAGGGTAGTGGGAGTACACCGAGAAAAACACATTAAGAGCCAGGGGCCCAAGGATGTCCAACAGCCTCCCATCATACATAACGGGGATTACCAATACCCTATCTGTCTTCAAGAGGGAACTGGACAGATACCTAAAGTTAGTGCGTGACAACCCGGGCTATAATTCGTACGTTGGATTACGTGTGGCCAGCAGTAACAACTTGGTTGACCACGACCTGATTCACAGTGAGAGTTGGTCATGGACCGGGCCGCAGAGGCGCTGATCCTCGGAACTCCCTCCAGGTAGATTCCAGGTAGGTAGATGTAGATTATGATGCATGTTTCTCGCCTACGTTCTAAGGACTTCAAGCAGGCGCTCCCAATAACTTAAGTTCTTGACTAAGTTTATACGAGCTGTGAAGGTGTCAGTAATATGTACTGAAGCTTGTTGTTACACTTGTGTAGTGTATTATAAGTAATCCTAGCTATGTTATATGTCCGACCCCTTTGTTACTTGTGACGTCAGAGGCCCACGCATGTGTGCGCGCCGAGAGAGGACTCCCTCTCATTCCGACGCTAGGCATAGAACTGGACACAAGGGCTGGGTATCTCTCCTCACAGACTCCGTCAATATACCAGTCACCATCCCTCCGAGTGTTTCCCTTGACTACCTTTATATCCAAGAACCCCACATAACAAAGGTTCTCTGCAATTTCCAACTCGGTAATTATGCCTGCGTTGAATGGCGCCGTTAGTACACAGCAACACTCCAGCCTAGAGTGTGGGTGACCTGAAGAGTGTCATCATTGGCTTGACACCCCTTGTGTATCAATCTCCAGCATACTGGGAGTATCATGCCCCAATCATCCTAGGAGTAATCTCCAGCATACTGGGAGTATCATGCCCCAATCATCCTAGGAGTAATCTCCAGCATACTGGGAGTATCATGCCCCGATAATCCTGGGTGAATCATTCCTTAGCATCCTAAGAGTATCATACCTCAATAATCCTGGGTGTATCATTCCCCAGTATCTTAGGCGTATCATGCCCCGAGAATCCTAGGCGTATCATGCCCCGAGAATCCTGAGTGTCTACCTGGAGAGAGTTCCGAGGGTCAACGCCCTCGCTGCTCGGTCCCAAACCAGGCCTCCCGGTGGATGGCCTGATCTACAAGGCTGTTGGTGCTAGCCACACTAAGTTCATGCCCCAGGGCAATCTGGGTGTATATCATGCCCCAGCATCCTGTGTGTATCATGCCCCATGCCCATGGTATGCTGCGTGTATCATGCCCCATGCCCATGGTATGCTGCGTGTATCATGCCCCATGCCCATGGTATGCTGCGTGTATCATGCCCCATGCCCATGGTATGCTGCGTGTATCATGCCCCATGCCCATGGTATGCTGCGTGTATCATGCCCCATGCCCATGGTATGCTGCGTGTATCATGCCCCATGCCCATGGTATGCTGCGTGTATCATGCCCCATGCCCATGGTATGCTGCGTGTATCATGCCCCATGCCCATGGTATGCTGCGTGTATCATGCCCCATGCCCATGGTATGCTGCGTGTATCATGCCCTGGGCATGCTGGATGTATCATGCCCCGAGCATCCATTACCAGGATCAAGGCCGCAGGGTAGAGCGTGTGGCCGCAGGAATCTAGCGACATCTGGCACGCGTGTGCGCGCGCCCCAGGCTACCTTCCTACTACGGTCAGGATCCTCCACGCCTCCCAAACCGTCTGCACGACTTCCTTACATCACATTCCCCCTTCAAACTTACCACTTCCTACAACACATTCCCACTTCCTCGTCCCCTTGCCAATAACTTGCCTAACACTCACACTGGTGTTTCAACTTTTAGTTCAGACTTAAGAGCTAAAAGTGTTAAGTGAAACCCAAATCTGGGTTAATTGTAAGAATTCGGACGATGCCATCATCCAAGAGCAAACTATTGCATTTTTTTTTACGTCTGAAAATCAGAATGCCAGAATATTAATTTATTCGCCGATTAGACATTCCTGGGCAGTGTTTTGGTGGTGGGTCACGAGAGGGGCATTATGTGAATCATACATGGCATCTCCCCTTTACTACGTATACACACCGGCCATACCTTCCCCACAGCATCCATACACACCATCCATATACCTCCCCCACACAGTGACAGCCTGTACTGAGGTACAGCAAGACGGGGTTGGATGAACTGCATCTTCTGGGACTGCAGAAACCATTTGATGCAAAGCAACACCAGAGATTAGTCCAGAAATTAGAGAAACAGTCAGAGTTAAACGTCAGAATGTTCCAATGGGTCCTGGAGTACCTGAATGACAAGGCAGAGTAACAGTAATGAAAGAGCAACAAGTTGGGACCACTACTGTTTCTAATATACTTAAAACGATCTAACTGAGTCCTATGTGTCACTGTTTGTAGATGTAAAATTAATGAGAAGGATAAGAACAAGAGAAACCAATGATAAGCTGCAACATCTAAAAAAAAAAAAAAAGATATGGTCAAACACGTGGCTTCTAGAGTTAAATCCAAACAAATGCAAGGGCATGCGAATAGGAGAAAGTGAGGGGAAAGACCTACAGAGTACAGCATGGGCGGAGAGAAGCTGTAGTGAGAGAGAGACCTGTAAGTGAATATAACACCAAGCATATCGCCGGAAATACATAAACCCTATAACGCCAGCGGCATATGCAAGATTAGTAAACCTCAAAATAAGATTGGTTTAACAAAGCTGGATACATGAGCAGTGTGCTGATAGCTACATAGTGGAAACAGGCTCGCTGTGTTTCCCCTCTCATATTATATCATACATGATAGGTTACATACAGTGTTAAAATCCGTCAGCCTGAGATGGGAGACTTCAGCAGGACAATCAGGATATCGTCACGTATTCAAGGGTTTCGTTTAAACAGAGTTACTATTCTTTGGGAATTACTATTTCCAGGATAAATGGAATTTGTATGAGGATATATCCATCGCAATAGAAATTATGTATAAAGAAGAGAGGGAAAAAATGAAAGGGCCAATCATGGGTACGCGGACCCAGCATGGAGATCACACCTGGTCAAGTACGTGAAGCTCAAAGTACCAGAACTCAGAGGAATGTAGTATGAGGAAAGGTTGAATGAACTGAACCTAACGACTCTGGCAGAGAGGACAAGTGGAGACATGATTACGGTATACCAAATCCTAAGAGGAATTTATAAAAGCAGACAGGAACAGACTGTTTGAATTAAGAGAACCGGGATCAAGGGGACACAGATGGAAGCTGAAAACAAAGATGAGCCATTGGGATGTAAGGAAGTATTTCTTGAGACTCATGGTGGTTGAAAAGTGGAATGACTTGGATGAGGCAGTGGTGAAGGCAAACTCAATACACACCTTGAAAAGTAAATATGATAAGGTTCAAGAGACCAGAAATTAGTGATGATAATTCATGAAATCTAGGAGGAAGGGGCCAGGAAGCGAAACGTCGACCACTACAAATAACTCGGTGAGTACGTTATCGGTTGAAATAAATGGTATAAAATACCAACACAATGGAAAAATAAACACATAAGCAGTATAATGTGATCCTTTATTGACAACGTTTCGCCCACACAGTGGGCTTTATCAAGTCACAAACAGATCTGTTATCCATACATACTTTCCTATCACCACCCATGCACACTTTCCCCACACACCACACACTACACACACCTCACACTACACACCTCACACTACACACACTCACACACACACACTACACACACACTCACACTACACACACCTCACACTACACACACTCACACTACACACACCTCACACTACACACACCTCACACTACACACACCTCACACTACACACCTCACCTACACACACACACACACACACACACACACACACACACACACACACACACACACACACACACACACACACACACACACACACCACCACCACCACTCACTACATCTCGTGGCCGCCAGGAACACACTATGGAATTTTGCTGCATAAATTAAAATGTGGAGGAGCCTCGAGCACCAGTCCAGGAAATATGCCACGAATTCTTGAGGGTTTTGTACTGGCCATCTCATACCTCTGAGGCCACGTTCCTCACGACGCCTCCCGCCCACCGTTGTCATGGCAACATCTCCAACAACTCCTTCATACGTTAAACCCCTTCATTTGGAGGGGGAGGGGGGGGAGGAACAATGCAGGTGAAGGTCTCTTGATTCAAGGAACTGAAGCAATCACCTCTTTAGATCAAACTTTAATACCTCCCATTCCCCAGGCTTTTTATAATTATTACGGGTTTACCGCTTTACCAGTATTATTAACAAATAATAATAATAATAATATTATTATTATTAACAAAACGTGATTTTTTATGTTTTGCTAAGGATGCATCATGAAGTGTCAATCAAACGAGGGTCACTAGAGACGTCAATACAGCTGAACGTGGCAAACTGAATTATACCAAGTTTCTGTATTTGTTGTATTACCCGCCAGTGTGTTAACAAGTACTCTGGGGCAATGGGAGAGGGAGGTCAGTGTGGGAATACTCGTATTTAACACTGTCTAGTGAGGGAGATAGGAAGGTAAGGAGGGAGACAGGAGGGGAATGAGAGGGACAGGAGGGGAATAAGGGGGACAGGGGAGAAAGGAGAGAAACAGGGGGGGGAGAGAAGGGAGAGAGGAGAGGAAGGAGGAAGACAGGAAGGGAAGGAGGCTATCTACCTGTAGGGTGTTCCACGCCTCACGGTGGATAAGGGGCCTGATCAACCAGGCTGTTACTGCTGGCCGCACGCAATTCAACGTACGCACCTCAGCCCGGCTGGTCAGGTATTGACTTAAGGAATCTGTCCAGTTCCCGCTTGAAGACAGCCAGGTAAGGAGGAAGACAGCCAGGGAAGGAGGGTGACAGCCAGGGAAGGATGGAGACAGCCAGGGAAGGAGGGAGACAGCCAGGGAAGGAGGGAGACAGCCAGGGAAGGAGGAAGACAGCCAGGGAAGGAGGAAGACAGCCAGGGAAGGAGGAAGACAGCCAGGGAAGGAGTGAGACAGCCAGGGAAGGAGGGAGACAGCCAGGGAAGGAGGGAGACAGCCAGGGAAGGAGGGAGACAGCCAGGGAAGGAGGGAGACAGCCAGGGAAGGAGGGAGACAGCCAGGTAAGGAGGAAGACAGCCAGGGAAGGAGGGAGACAGCCAGGGAAGGAGGGAGACAGCCAGGTAAGGAGGGAGACAGCCAGGTAAGGAGGGAGACAGCCAGGGAAGGAGGGAGACAGCCAGGGAAGGAGGGAGACAACCAGGGAAGGATGGAGACAGCCAGGTAAGGAGGAAGACAGCCAGGTAAGGAGGAAGACAGCCAGGTAAGGAGGGAGACAGCCAGGTAAGGAGGGAGACAGCCAAGGAAGGAGGGAGGAGAGCAGACGGAGAGTGCCAGTCCATGACTTACGAGTGCTACACTATCATTCTTCACACATGAAAAACGTGCAATTTTTACGATACACATCACTGCCAAAACACCCCGCTGAAAGATGCATACTCTCCGTCATTACCATGTGGTGCTGACAGATGACCCTGGGGCTGACAGATGACCCTGGTGCTGACAAATGACCCTGGTGCTGACAAATGACCCTGGTGCTGACAGATGACCCTGGTGCTGACAGATGACCCTGGTGTTGACAATGACCCTGGTGTTGACAGATGAACTAGGCGATGACCTGACAGATGACTGGTTTGACAGATGAAACTAGTGCTGAGATGACCTTGGTGCTGACAGATGACCCTGGTGTTGACAGATGAAACTAGTGCTGAGATGACCTTGGTGCTGACAGATGACCCAGGTGTTGACAGATGACCTTGGTGCTGACAGATGACCCAGGTGCTGACAGATGACCTTGGTGCTGACAGATGACCCTGGTGTTGACAGATGACCCTGGTGCTGACAGATGACCCTGGTGCTGACAGATGACCCTGGTGCTGACAGATGACCCTGGTGCTGACAGATGACCCTGGTGCTGACAGATGACCCTGGTGCTGACAGATGACCCTGGTGCTGACAGATGACCCAGGTGCTGACAGATGACCCTGGTGTTGACAGATGACCCTGGTGCTGACAGATGACCCTGGTGCTGACAGATGACCCTGGTGCTGACAGATGACCCTGGTGCTGACAGATGACCTTGGTGCTGACAGATGACCTTGGTGCTGACAGATGACCCTGGTGTTGACAGATGACCCAGGTGCTGACAGATGACCCAGTGCTGAGATGACCTTGGTGCTGCAAGATGCACCAGATGACGCAGGTGTTGACAGATGATCCTGACGCTGATAGATGACTATGGTGCTGTTAGATAGCCCTCGTGCTGACAGATGGCCCCTGGTGCTGATAGATGACCTTGGTGTCTACAGATGACTTTGGTGCTGACAGATGACCATGGTGCTGTTAGATAGCTCTCGTGCTGACAGATGGCCCCTGGTGCTGATGACCTTGGTGTCTACAGATGACCTTGGTGCTGACAGATAGCCCTGGTGCTGACAAATGGCCCCTGGTGCTGCCAGATGACCTTGGTGCTGGCAGATGAACTTGATGCCGACAGATGACCTTGGTGCTGACATGACCCACCCATGCTGTGAGAACCACACCCTGATATAAACCCCGTTATTACTACTGCAATAACAGTAGGTATAAACCTCGGCATTAGTACTGCAATAAAAATAGGTATAAACTCCATTATTAGTACTGCAACATGTGTGATCCCGCACACAAACACACACACACTTGTATGATAAAGCTCATGGAGTAGGGAGAGTGTGGACCTAGCGGCGACCAGTGAAGAGGCGGGTCCAGGAGCTATGAATCGACCCCTGCAACCACAATTAAGTGAGTACGATTAGGTGAGTGTACACACACACACACACGCCGCCAGGTTCACCTCAACATGTATTTCCTCAACGCTTGTAGCCAAACAAACGATGTACACCTTTAAAAGAATCAATGGAACTCTTGACGTAACTTTTTCCTTCCTCTGAATTAATCAAGATAAGGAGCAGTGATATGTTGCTTCAGATGTTGTATTTATGTGCTCCCAGAGTGGCAACAGCAGTGTTGCCATAAAGGCACTGATAGTTTTCATCTTAAAATTCTATCCAAACTGATTTGGTATTTAGAAAGGTAATTAGCTGAGAATGCAGTGATTGCATGCTTCCTAAGTGCTTCACGTGGATGAAGTTTGGTGTGGTATGTGGGAGAAGTGGAGTTGAGGGAGGTTACTGGCGGTGTGGTAATGGTGCATTCCTGAGAGAGGCCAGCCTCCCAGCCTCCCCACCAGCTCTGATGCTAATGGTTTACTCTCTCACTACTACTTCTACTATACCTCCACCACCAGTACACTAACCACTTCCATCATCACCACCACAGCCATTGAGGGATAACGTATGTAAATAATTTCGACCGTGTGTGAATTAAGTATATACACACATACACTCAGTATACCTGGAGAGAGTTCCAGGGTCAACGCCCTGCGGCCCGGTCTGTGACCAGGCCTCATGTTGGATCAGAGCCTGATCAACCAGGCTGTTACTGCTGGCCGCACGCAGTCCAACATACGAACCATTATTATTATTATTATAATCAAATAGAAGCGCTAAACCACAGGGGTTATACAGCACATACGAACCATAGCCTGGCTGATCAGGTACCGACTTTAGGTGCCTGTCCAGTGCCTGCTTGATGACAGCCAGGGGTTTGTTGGTAATCCCCCTGATGTATGCTGGGAGGCAGTTGAACAGTCTTGGGCCCCTGACACTTATTGTGTTGTCTCTCAACGTGCTAGTGGCACCCTGCTTTTCACTGGGAGATGTTACATCGCCTGCCGAGTCTTTTGCTTTCGTAGGGAGTGACTCTCGTGTGCAAGTTTGGTACTAATCCTCGATAATTTTCCACGTGAATATAATAATGTATCTCTCCGCCTGCGTTCTAGGGAGTACAGGTTTAGGAACTTCAAGCGTTCCCAGTAATTGAGGTGGTTTATCGGTTATGCGTGCCGTGAAGGTTCTCTGCACATTTTCTAGGTCAGCAATTTCACCTGCCTTGAAAGGTGCAGTTAGTGTGCAGCAATATTCCAGCCTAGATAGAACAAGCGACCTGAAAAGTGTCAACATGGGCTTTGCATCCCTGGTTTTGAAGGTTCTCATTATCCATCCTGTCATTTTCTAGCAGATGCGATTGCTACGGTGTTATGGTCCCTGAAGGTGAGATCCTCTGACATGATCACTCCCAGGTCTTTGACATTAGTTTTTCACTCTATTGTGTGGTTGGAATTTGTTTTGTACTCCAATGAGATTTTACCTCACATTTTCCATATCTGAGTAATTGAAATTTCTCATCATTGAACTTCATATTGTTTTCTGCAGCCCATTTAAAAATTCGGTTGATGTCTGCTTTGAGTCTTGCAGTGTCTTCAACGGTGGACACTGTTATGCAGATTCGGGTGTCATCTGCAAAGGAAGACACTGCACTGTGGCTTATATCCCTGTCTATGTCTGATATGAGGATGAGGAACAGGATGGGAGAAGTACTGTGCCTTGTGGAACAGAGCTTTTCACAGTAGCTGCCTCAGACTTTACTCTGTTGACTACTACTCTTTGTGTTCTACTTGTTAGGAAATTATAGATCCATCTACCAACTTTTCCTGTTATTCCTTTATCACGCATTTTGTGTGCTATTACACCATGGTCACACTTGACAAAGGCTTTTGCAAAATCTGTGTATATAACATCTGCATTCTGTTTGTCTTCTAGAGCATCCAGGATCTTGTCGTAGTGGTCCAGTAGTTGGGACAGACAGGAGCGACCTGCTCTAAACCCATGCTGCCCTGGGTTGTGTAATTGATGGGTGTCTAGATGAGTGGCGATCTTGCTTCTTAGAACCCTTTCAAAGATTTTTATGATATGGGACGTTAGCGCTATTG
>WNWK01008984.1:0-80321 GCA_009830355.1 Cherax destructor
TTTTCCCAATCAATCTCTTTGTGATTGAAATCACCCATAACTAGTAACTTTGCTCTCCCCATGTGGGCTCTTCTGGCTACCTCGGCTAGTGTGTCTACCATTGCTCTGTTGCTCTCGTCGTATTCTTCTCTTGGCCTCCTGCAGTTCTGTGGCGGGTTGTACATTACAGCAATTATCACCTTATGGCCCTCAGACTGAATTGTTCCTACTATGTAGTCCCTTTCACCCATTCCATCCATTCCTTCCACTTCCTCAAATCCCCACCTGTTCTTAATGAGCAGTGCAACTCCTCCTCCCCCTCTGCTCCCTCTATCTTTCCTGAGGATTTGATATCCGGGTGGGAAGATTGCATCTGTTATCATCCTGGTGAGTTTCGTTTCTGTGAGTGCTATTATGTCTGGGGATGTCTCCTTTATTCTTTCATGCCACTCCTCACATTTATTTGTTATACCATCTGCATTTGTATACCAAACCTTTAACTTCTTTTCTAAAACCGTAGTCTGGGGGGTATGTTGGGGTTGGGAAAGTGGGAGATCTGATGGGGAACTATGGGTGGTTGGTGTGAAGGTGGAGTTTGTACTGAGGTGGGTGGAATCATTGGGTGTGTGTATATCAGTGGGGAAGAGGCTGGGGTGGTTTCTGCTTCAGTACTTTTCTGAGAAGGTGCTTCCATTCTGTTAGGCAGGAACGTAGAATGGATCAAAGGTGGATTCATTGGTTGCGTAAGTTAAGGTATGTGAGTTATTATTGGGCTTAAAGAGGTGTGGTGATTTGACATTGTGTGAGGGGGTTCAGGACCTCTGAGGTACCCAAAAGAATGGTGGGAGATTAGAGTGCCATAAGTTTTTGGTTGGTTACAGAAATCCTGGTGGGATTGATTACTGTTTTGTGCTGAAAAATTGATTGTCATCTTTTATTTATGGCCTTATGTGTACGGTCGTTATTGAAAGGTGTTAGTGGATTGTGTTACCTGAGTCTTGCGATGTAATGCAGAATGTTTTATATGAAAATTTTTTTTTTTTTTTTTTTTTGAACGTATAGTGTGTGTGTGTGGATCATAATAACATATTTAGCTGTATATGGGGTTGTTTTTCAAGTGGGGGGTGGGGAGTGTTGGGTTATTTTGGTTGTATTAAGGAAGTGTTTAGCTTTCATGTTCATCCTTTGAAAAATTTTATGTATGTGTATATAGGTATCGTGTGCACTGTAGGTTGCAATTCATGGCCTTCTGTGAAAGGTCGTTCAATAAATGTGTTCTTTGGTTTCTGTTACCTGTAGTTGCAGAGTATTATAGTATAAAGAAATTTTTGTCAGGGTTTGTGTGTGTGGGTCAATACTCCATATTTAGTTGTATATGGGATTGTTTTCCAAGGGGGGGTGTGTGCTGGATTGTATATTGGAAGTGTTAAGCTTTTAATGTTTATCCTTTGGGACATTATACTTTTGTGTATATGGATGCATGGTGAAGTATTTTTAAGGGGATGAGGATGGAAAGGTTGTTATCAAGTATATTGTGTTTAATGTAATCCAGCATGGGAGTATATATATTATTACATATACGTTTTATGTGTTATATGTCTCAAGTTTGTCATATTACGTGTGTTTGTTGCATTGGGGTAGCATGTTTTGTCTTATGACCTTAAACTTAAGTGATTGCACATTGGTGGAATGGTGATGTTATTGGAAGAGCTTGTAGTTGTTTAGGTGAGTCTAGCAGTGTATACGTAGAATTACAGGTTGGTTTTTGTATATATTTGTCTGTTCTGGCGAATGACAGGAATCTTGTTGTGTTTTGTAATATTTTTATGATAAGGTGATTTTGGTGTAGGGAAGTTACAAGATGCAGTTTTTGGCTTAGATGCAGGCTATTATGTACATGGTAATATATATGTCAAGTTTTGTATTTTGTAGTTTCAATAAAATATAAAAAAAAAAAATTAAATCAAGAATCTCTTCAGAAGTCAAACAGAAAAATCGAATTTTAACAACTTCTTAAGAACAGAAGGTAGTACACAATTAGATAATTATTCAAGAGTTAATTTTGTTGTTAAGCGTATAGAAAAATATTAACTTTAATATTTCGTGATAAAAATCGCTAAATATTTTGTCTTATGTAAATACTATAAATAATTAAAAAAGAATAATTTAGGCTGAAGTCGAATGTTCCCCCCCAAAAAAAAAAAAAAAAAAAATACAAGAAGCGGTCTGATTAGATTTTCAAGAAGAAGGTAGTGCCAAACAGTGCCTGTCTGGCTAGGTTTCGGTGGTAAAGGAAGAAGATAACATTGAGGTGATCGTGGGTAATAAGAAGAAGCCAGCATGTCAGTAGTCTCCAAAAAAAAGCAGTAGTACTTGTAAACGTTTCTGATGGTCATGGCTTTATGGAAAATATTTTGCACCAGGGTCTTTTATTAAACTAAGGGGCATCGCCCAAAACCATGGTAGGTTTTGTCAATTAACTAATGAAATATAACTGAGATCAGCCACGTTTGTATAAACAATATTGTTAATTATTTATTAAAATATATAAAAAATTAGCTTTTAAAAATTATTTAACTACACAAACACATTACATATGAATATCAATATACTAATTAAAAGTTTATGTCCAAAGTGGTTGAATGAAACATGACAGCCAGTGTGGAAGTTGACAGCAGGGGATAGGGAGTTGTTAGGCCCGTACATGTCACCTTGTACTTAACCAACATACTCCTAAAAAAAAAAGGCAAAAAAACCCTGTAAGTTATTTAGTGCACGGAGTAGTGAAGGCTCAGTCCTCAGTTCACTAATAGCAAAAAAAAAAAAAAAGCTCACTAGCAAAGCCTACATTCCTAGAGCCTTTCCAAGGAGATCAGGTGGATGCAGAGCAATTAAGGATCAGAAGGCGTACACTGCTTTTCCGGAGCTCCCATCCATTACTTGGGTTATGACTGTGGTAACTGCATCACCCCGTTGCAGGGTCAATATCTTCCTCGGTGTTTTAGAAATATATGAGGAAAACAGCGCCTTTTTCACATTTTTGCTTCGTGGGGGGAATATATTAATCAATTCCACATATCCTGTAAGAATTACCATTAAAACTACCAGTCATGTGTACCACTAATAAACTAATTGTGTTATACTTAGACCGAATTTAGCCTATTTGCAAGGGTTTACTTTGCCGAATTAGCAGAATGAAAATTTGTTTATGCCAAAATTTGGTGGAAATCGATCTGGGTATAACGAAAAAAATATGTATCATATATTTTAAGTAATTTTAAATAAATTTAAAGCGGCCTACGCTATACATAGCAGAAGTCAGATATTAACAATTACCCTAGTTTAAGAGAGGTTAGGTGAGGTTTCTAAGTTGGTTTTGGTGCAAAAATAAAAATCTTTATTTCACTGTCACTGAATTTTTTTATCATTCTGTAAAATAATTTTTGGGAAGGTTTAATTTTTAAGGGAGTTCGTCCTATTGAGCAAGTTCGGCTTATTAGGCTCGATATATATATATATATATATATATATATATATATATATATATATATATATATATATATATATATATATATATATATATATATATATATATATTATATATATATAATATATGAAGACAACCACTATGAAAAATAGAAGAATTCCAAGCGCTTTCGTGACTACTCACTTATCAAAGGATATAGAGAGCTACTGATTCATAGTTGTCATTTTGATATACTGTTTCTGTGATCTTTTGCATATTATTTATATATATATATATATATCATTATTATATTATATTTTATATATATATCTATATATATATATATATATATATATATATATATATATATATATATATATATATATATATATATATATATATATATATATATATATATATATATATATATATGAGGAGTGATTAAGAGCCGCATGTGTGGGGTTGGTGCGTGAGGCTGTGTATAGAATGAAAGGAGGCAAAGCAGCTGGGATTGATGGGATCAATACAGAAATGTTAAAAGAAATTGGGATAAAGTTTTGGAATTGTTGGTGCTTTTAATTAATAAATGTATGAAAGAGGGTAAGGTACCTAGGTACTGGTACTAGTTTCTTTGTATAAAGGCAGAGAGGACAAAAGACAATGTAAGAATTATTGGGGAATAATCCTGTTCAATATACTTGGTAAGGTGCATGGTTGAGTTATTATTAAAAGAATTAAGAGTAAAAATGGGACAGGATCCCAAATGAACAAGGAGGCTTTAGGAAGGATAGAGGGTATAAAGACCAAGTGTTTATAGTGAAGCATATAACTAAACAATATTTAGTTAAGGGTAAAGAAGTTTTTGTTACATTTAATGAATTTGGAAAAGGCATATGAAATGGGGAATAGGAGAGCAATGTGGCAGATGTTGCAAGTGTATGGAATATGCGGTAGGTTATTGAAAGCAGTTCAAAGTTTTTACGAGGATAGTGACGCTCAGGTTAGAGTATGTAGAAGAGAGGGGGGATTATTTTCCAGTAAAAGTTGACCTTAGACGGGGATGCGTGATGTCACCATGGTTGCTTAATAAGGTAATATGTATGATGGGATACAGGGAAACCGGTTAGTCGGACTCTATCTAGTCCTGGAGGTGGGAAGTACAGTGCCTGCGATGAGAATATTTGCAGTTTTGAACTGTATTATCCACACTGCTTTGGCAAGACAATGATGGAGTGATACCGAAAATGTTTCTTCTGTTTTTGGGTCACCCTGTCTCTGTGGGATATGACCGGTTTGCTCAATAATATATATATATATATTAAAGATTGGCTATCAGATTGGAGGGAGGGAACATGGAGGAAATGAATGTATCAGATAAGAGTCCTGGAGATGGGAAGTACAGTGCCGGCACTCTGAAGGAGGGGTGTTAATGTTGCAGTTTTATAACTGTAGTGTAAAGCACGCCTCTGGCAAGACAGTGATGGAGTGAATGATGAAAGTTTTTCTTTTTCGGGCCACCCTGCCTTGGTGGGAAACGGCCGATATGTAAATATATATATATGTATATATATATATATATATATATATATATATATTTTTTTTTTATATGATGGGGTCACTTAGTGCAATTGTGGATATATATATATATATATATATATATATATATATATATATATATATATATATATATATATATATATATATATATATATATATATATATATATATATATATATATATATATATATATATATATATATGATATATATATATAGAACACTATGAAAAATAGAGGAATTCCAAGCGCTTTCGTGACTACTCACATTATCAAGGAACTATGATAATATGAGTAGTCACGAAAGCGCTTGGAATTCCTCTATTTTTCATAGTGGTTGTCTTGATATTTTGATATCACTTGTTTACTGTGATGTTTTTGCATCAATGCATATATATATATATATATATATATATATATATATATATATATATATATATATATATATATATATATATATATATATATATATATCAGGTCAGTCCACAGCAGGATTCGAACCTGCACGCTGTGCATCAAAGTACGCAGTAGTTTAGCCAAACGACCAGACCCCAGATAAGTATGGGCGCCTAACCTGGTAAATCATAGTGAAAAGTTGGATTGATTTTGGCTTGTGTAGGTTCCAATTTGCATTTTTTTAAAGAAACTGGGAAAAAATGGAAACACTGTTTTTCATGTAATAATTTCTGAGTGTCGTTTCCAATCAGCTTCAACCTTCCACGCAGATGACTTGATAATGCAACTTCTGAGCGAAATTAGGCTTATCTTGTTTTTTTGGATGCTGATCTCTGATGCAAAACGTGAATGCTTCTTTAGTTTAGCTACACAGCCGGAATTAAATTTGGACTGCGAACATCCTAATTCGCCAATTTTATTAAAGAAATTGGGATTCTGATTTCTAAATGATAACCTGTGAAAGCCTCGTTTGATTTGCTTCAGTCTTCAGTGTTAACATTAAAGTGCACCTAAGTTCTTCCGTCTTCTAATAACATGTTTATTTTTCCCTATTAATCTACTTTGTCCATAATTACTATCGCATTTGCTTTGTTTCGTAAGGTGAAGTCTACGATCTTTCCTTAATTCATGGTATAACTTAACAAATCTTTGATGCCAATAGTGTTGTAGAGGTCTGAACAAAGCTCAGACAGAGGATCAAGGCTTGGATCAAGCCTTGGATCAAGCCTTGATCCATGCCTTGATCCAAGGCTTGATCCAAGGCTTCATTTTCTTGAATCATGAGCCCTTCACTAGAAATTTTATTAGACAAGAAATCAGATGCTCTTGATTTATTTTCTTGTTAATTTCTGTATGTTGTCGGAACATGTTTGCAGCGTGTCCAGATCCCTTTGTAGTCTTACCTGATCATCGTCCGCTTGAATTCTCTACTTCTTCGCATTAGCTCACGTCGTATATGTGTGTGTGTGTACTCACCTATTTATGGTTGCAGGGGTCGATTAACAGCTCCTGGCCCCGCCTCTTCGTTGGTCGTTACTAGGTCTACTCTCTCCCTACTAGCGTGAGTTTTATCGTATCTCTTGTGTGTGTGTGTGTGTACTCACCTAATTGAGATTGCAGGGGTCGATTCACAGTTCCGGGCCCCGCCTCTTCACTGATGTGTACTCACCTAGTTATGGTTGCAGGGATCGAGTCACAGCTCCTGGCCCCGCCTCTTCACTGGTCGCTACTAGGTCACTCATTCTGCTCCATGAGCTTTATCATACCTCTTCTTAAAGCTATGTATGGATCCTGCCTTTACTACGTCACTTCCCAGACTATTCCACTTTCTGACAACTCTGTGACTGAAGAAATACTTCCTAACATCCCTTTGACTCATCTGAGTCTTCAACTTCCAATTGTGACCCCTTGTTTCCGTGTCCCCTCTCTGGAACATCCTGTCTCTGTCCACCTTATCTATTCCACGCAGTATTTTATATGTCGTTATCATGTCTCCCTAACCCTCCTGTCCTCTAGTGTCGTCAGGTGTGTGTGTGTGTGTGTGTAAATGTATGTATAACCAGCTGGAGCAGAAAACTGTTCGGTTCTATAGGTTTAGATTTACGTACAGTAACTCTCAAGAATACGTACAACGAGAAGTACATGTCTCTTAGTGCACCGTATATAAACTGAGCATTACTTAATCCCTATTTTAGAAATTAAAGAATTTTTCACTGCTGGGAAACATTATATGCAGCCATCGTGTCCTTGTGTAGTTGAAAGGCTTTAAACCCAATTAACCAAACTAACAATAACTTGCAGAGTTTGACCTGTGGCGTGATGGCATTGTTGGCTAACTTGATCATTACCCAGGAATCCTATGATTCTAGTATTTTGAATATGGTTTTAATAGTTTGATATGTTATATGCAATAATTAATGTGTGCTAATTTTCTCGTTCTTCGAAATGAGAAAATACATAATTAGAGAGTATCAGAGTCTGAAAATGTTTTAATATCTTGAGTGTGAATCAGCGTGACGTGCAAATACCACGCATCATTTGCTGTAACATTCTTTATTCCTGAATAACATTCATGTTACTGATGCTAATGACCCGACCTTTCCGGTGCTGCAGTTTACACATACGAAAAAAAATATGTCGATATAAATAATCGCATTTATTTGTTAAGGTTTTGTTTTTGAAGTGACTGGTGTCAATACGACGTATAGTATTAACTACGAAATTAATAATGCACTTGTAATTCACTGGACCAATGAAAACTTAACGTACACCTTACTGAAGGTTCTGATCTCTTAGAAATTGTTAATATTAAATTATTGCAGACTGTTCTTAGTGACGAGTAAAAAAGAATGTAGAACAGTAGATGACTAATGAGGTTGTACATATAAACCGACATTTAAACAATTATTTACCAAATCAGATGAAACAAATAATGGTCTTAAATTTACTCTATGTTTTCTTTGAAACTAAACTGAAATTTATGAGATCCAAGGTGTCACCTGGGGATGATCCTTTGTGAGTTATACAGCCATTAAAAAAAAAAAAATGAAATAGAGGATTATATTCTGAGATTTATACCCTGCATGGCGTCACCTCAGTTTGAAAGTGAAATCAAAAGACCCATTGGAAAAGTGTGGAGCTTTAAAACTTCCGTCTGAACTAGTAAATCTTTACAAACTTTGGACTCTCATGAAACTTAAGTTATTAAAACTTTTATTTTAGCTCTATAATAAAGTTAAAGCAAATACGTGATATTTAAACTACAATAAAGTACACAAACTTCACAGAACAAAGTACAGATATTTCAAATAATTAAGTTCATATACCTCAATACAGGCTGGCGTTCTGTTTACTCAGATTTGTCCAGATTTCTTTTTAGGTTAGGTAAGGTTCGTCAGGAAACAGGACAAGTGTTTCCTGACGCGGGTCTTAGTCAGATGATGACCCGCCGTTGGAGATTTTGGTCATCTGACCGAGGCCTTCCGCTGGCTTACCGGTCCACCCCTTTAAAAATTATGGTCAGTTATAACCATTTATTTTTCATAGGTTCCTGCTTGACAAATGAAAGCAGTATTAAGTTACTTAAAGATTGAGACACTTATGCAACATATTGGTATCTTTATTAAGGAAACGTTTCGCCACACAGTGGCTTGTTTTTTTTTATTTAAAAAGACAAAATATACAAAAACACATTACAAAGACAGAAAGATCATACAAATGTTGAAAACTTAAAAATTACAATCATAGACCATCATGTACAAAAACACGTACCTTGTACAAAACCCTAAATAACATTACTCGATGTCAAATCAACACACTGGCGTACCCACATAATGCACTTTTTACACCAAACAAATGTTTTTCATAAGGAACATTAAACTCCAACTTTTACATACATGACAACCTCCATGTAATCCAAATTTAAATCCACTAAAACATATTTAAGTACATATCACCCAGACAACTGACCTAACCCTACATGAAGAACTTGTTGACAATATATAATCACAAAAAAATAACAGTACACATAGTTGAATCCCTCAATTCACAGCAAGAGCATGACACTAATAGTAAATAATACTTCACATATAACATTATACCTATACCCATAACAATGAGGAATATTTGTATATACAATACCGCATTTATATAAATGATATTTCATTTAACCCTTTCAGGGTCGCAAGGCCCTCGCCCAAACTCGTTCTCAGGGTCGCAAATTTTTCGGAAAAAAAAAAAATCTTATGAAATGATAGAAAATCGTTTTCCGATCATAACGCCACCAAAATTATGAAATTTGATGGAAAACTAACGGAATTATGCTCTCGCGAAGTTAGCGGTATATATGACATTTACGCATCGGCGATTTCGCCCACTTTGAGCCCTATTTTCGGCAAATTCCAATGTTTTAGTCTACTAAAATTTTAGCTATTTTGCTAGAATTTCATTTGTTCTATCAATTGAGTATAAAAAACCGTCAATTTACCGATTTCAACTACCCAATAAGGTGGTCAGAATTTGGCAATTTGGCCAATTTCACACAAATTTCCAAAGATGCCAATTTCAAAATAGGGTCCAGAATAAACGAGACAGACATTCCTGGAAGTCAAATAACATTTTATATGTTCATTAGTCACGTCTCCAGGCCCCTCTTACATTACTTTTGCTTTCCATTTTGAATTTTTATTCTCACAAAAAATAGAAGATTTACTGTACTGCATCATTGTAAAAATGGTATAAATAATATCAGCATACTTGTGCAAGAATATTAGACTACCCAGTTGATGTGTATTGGACGCATGGCGTGATTTGTTTACTCTTGAACATCAGCAAAAATCGAACATTTTCGCTACTTTGCGCTCAGTTTCAAGGTACTTGTCATCGTGAAAGCAGTCAAAATTATCTTTATTTATGTAATATATCATCCATTCTATCGAATGAGACTAAGAAAACGAGTATACAAGCATAAATACTATACGTAAATAGACTGCAAAGTCGCTGTTTTAAACCAAAAACACGGTCAGTTTTTTTTTCCTCATTATGCACTGTGTGGTGCAGGATTTTTTTATACTGCGCACACTGACCGTACAGAACCATTCTCTCACATCTAGGCCTACGAGCCTGTTTCCACTTGATTTGAGAGTGCTAGAATTTAGGCGTACTAGTACGACGAAAACCCTGGCATGTAAGCCGTACTAGTACGGCCGAAACCCTGAAAGGGTTAAAAACCTCACATTATACACATGCAATAAAAATAAGACGGCCAAAAGCGTTAACGAAACTATGCATAACAAAGCCAACAAAGGAGAACAATGTTTAAAACACTACTATACAAATTATACCTACTACACAGACCCCCTTCCCCTCAGATCCTGCATAACCCCAAAGGTTATAAAATGCTGACGAGAAATGATCCTACTTCCCTCATGGAAAGGTCCTGGACTCTGAAAAGGGGACCCACATCACATAACACAATATTATAGAACATAACCCACCCATTACTCTCCCTCACATAAAAAACATTACCTAAACAGGAAAACACATACATAAGGCATATAAACCCTACACAAAGGGCCCTAAGCATCTAGACAGACGCTTACAAGTGTAACATTATTAAAAACCAGTACAGTACATACGTAAACAGGTCAAATAATGAACCAATCATAAGAACTAAAAACAACACAAAAGTGCCTATATATGTATACAAAACCCCAAGGCCCAAGTTTCCATTATGCTCTCGGCCGTAATACACAGATGGCATTCACCACCCCACAACCCACACCCTGGTGCCACACCTGAAACACAACATCACAATGTGCACACCAACTGCCGTTTAAACCACAATGCATCAAACGTCAGATTTCCCAAACTCACTGTTCATCAGGTGATGTCAGCAAGACTACAGTGCTACCATACACACCCTACAAGACACACGGCACATGTGCTAGAGCCAAACACACCTGATTACCTTTCACTCCCTGACACCCACAATCAGTGACAATGCCCCAATGGAATACCCACTTATTACCCATAACAACTCCCTGTGTACACGTCAGTCAAGTTTACCACCCTACCCACACATACACTAATCCTCCTGTCTATCCCACCCTTCTTCGTCACCCGTGTCCCCAAAGAGATACATTTAATATATTGCGTCGTCCGTCCTTGCCCCCCTCTACCTCTTCCCACCCCACTCGCTTTCCAAATTACTCTCATACTCCCCTGACACTCCCCCAAAGCAAGGCAAAACACCCCGAAGTCAAGCCCCATTAAGATTACATACATACGCCCCTAATAAGTCTCCTAATACTAAATTTTTATACTCCTCTGAGAAGGCACTCCCCCACTTTCCCCCATATACCTCCCTGTTTCTACATTTTGTGCAATACATACACCTGGCTACTGCCCTGATACGCTCCCAACCCCAACTTCCCGCAATTTCCATGACACATACATAATCAATCATTAAATACATAAGGCCTCGACACACCTGTGGCTGCACTCTTCCTATGTCTAAGCTCATTGCCCTTAAGACTGATACACCCCCCCATTCATCACAACACCCTCCCCAACCACTCCCTCACAGACCCCAAACTTTAACAAAAGTATATCACATGCATAGCTGTTTCGTCTAGCCCACACCTCCCGCAACCCACCACAGTCACCAATCCCATCCTATATAGTAATGCTCTCGATGTCACCACTCCATGAAGAAACCGATATATCAATTCACGATCCTTTGATCTTAAACGCAGGCCTTCAGTCCGGTTCATATAGTGCCCCAATCATATACTGGGTATTCCGCCTCTTCCTCCACAACAGCCCTCCCCCACCCGATCCTCGATCCTCTCCAAGGCACTCGCTGTCAACCTCTGTGTGTTCCGCATTACCATCAGGTTACGCAGCAAATCGTGACACTTCACCAGCTCCTTCCCCCCCACCACCTACTCAACTTCCTTATGATGCTACCCACCCTTCTCCCATCCACACCTCCCAACCTCACCGCACATCTTTTTACATACATACACAACAACCTGTGTTTTAAAGTTTTTTTTTTATTAACACATCGGCCGATTCCCACCAAGGCAGGGTGGCCAGAAAAAGAAAAACTTTCGTCATCATTCACTCCATCACTGTCTTGCCAGAGGGGTGCTTTACACTACAGTTATAAAACTGCAACATTAGCACCCCTCCTTCAGAGTGCAGACACTGTACTTCCCATCTCCAGGACTCAAGTCCGGCCTGCCGGTTTCCCTGAATCCCTTCATAGATGTTACTTTGCTCACACTCCAACAGCACGTCAAGTATTAAAAACCATTTGTCTCCATTCACTCCTATCAAATACGCACACGCATGCTTTCTGGAAATCCAAGCCCCTCGCACACAAAACCTCTTTTACCCCCTCCCTCCAACCTTTCCTAGGCCGACCTCTACCCCGCCTTCCCTCCACTACAGATTTATACACTCTCGAGGTCATTCTGTTTCGTTCCATTCTCTCTACATGTCCGAACCACCTCAACAACCCCTCCTCAGCCCTCTGGATAATAGTTTTGGTAATCCCGCACCTCCTCCTAATTTCCAAACTCTGAATTCTCTGTATTATATTCACACCACACATTGACCTCAGACATGACATCTCCACTGCCTCCAGCCTTCTCCTCGTTGCGACATTCATCACCCATGCTTCACACCCATATAAGAGTGTTGGTATAACTATACTCTCATACATTCCCCTCTTAACTTCCATGGACAAAGTTCTTTGTCTCCACAGACTCCAAAGTGCACCACTCACCCTTTTCTCCTCATCAATTCTATGATTCACCTCATCCTTCATAGACCCATCTGCTGACATGTCCACTCCCAAATATCTGAATACATTCACCTCCTCCATACTCTCTCCCTCCAATCTGATATCCAATCTTTCATCACCTAATCTTTTTGTTATCCTCATCATCTTACTCTTTCCTATATTCACTTTCAATTTTCTTCTTTTACATACCTTACCAAATTCATCCACCAACCTCTGCAACTTCTCTTCAGAATCTCCCAAAAGC
Organism: Cherax destructor; assembly: GCA_009830355.1. NCBI lineage: Eukaryota > Metazoa > Arthropoda > Malacostraca > Decapoda > Parastacidae > Cherax > Cherax destructor. The sequence continues at coordinate 13,010 of WNWK01008984.1, forward strand.
ACAATGTCATCAGCAAAAAGCAACTATGACAACTCCCACTTTGTATTTGATTCTTTGTCTTTTAACCCCACACCTCTTGCCAAGACCCTCGCATACACTTCTCTTACAACCCCATCTATAAATATATTGAACAACCACGGTGACATCACACATCCCTGTCTAAGGCCTACTTTTACCAAGAAATAATCTCCCTCTCTCCTACACACTCTAACCTGAGCCTCACTATCCTCATAAAAGCTCTTCACTGCTTTCAGTAACCTACCTCCTATTTCATACACCTGCAACATCTGCCACATTGCCCCCCTATCCACCCTATCATACGCCTTTTCCAAATCCATAAATGCCACAAAAACCTCTTTACCCTTATCCAAATACTGTTCACCTATATGTTTTACTGCAAACACTTGGTCTACACACCCCTACCTTTCCTAAAGCCAATTTGTTCATCTGCTATTCTGCTCTCCGTCTTACTCTTAATTCTTTCAATAATAACTCTACCATACACTTTACCTGGTATATCAACAGACTTATTCCCTATAATTTTTGCACTCTCTTTTGTCCCTTTGCCTTTATACAAAGGAACAATACAAGCTCTCTGCCAGTCCCTAGGTACCTTACCCTCTTCCATACATGTATTAAATAATAGCACCAACCACTCCAAAACTATATCTCGCCTGCTTTTAGCATTTCTACCTTTATCCCATCAATCCCAGCTGCCTTACCCCCTTTCATTCTACCCACTGCCTGACGAACTTCCCCCACACTCACAACTGGCTCTTCTGCACTCCTACAAGATGTTATTCCTCCTTGCCCTATACACGAAATCACAGCTTCACTGTCTTCATCAACATTTAACAACTCAAAATATTCCCTCCATCTTCCCGATACCTCTAACTCTCCATTTAATAACTCTCCTCTCCTATTTTTAACTGTCAAATCCATTTGTTCCCTAGGCTTCCTCAACTTATTAATCTCACTCCAAAATTTTTTCTTATTTTCAACAAAATTTGTTGATAACATCTCACCCATTCTCTCATTTGCTCTCTTTTACATTGCTTGACCACTCTCTTAACCTCTCTTTTTTCTTCATATACTCTTCCCTCCTTGCATCACTTCTACTTTGTAAAAACCTCTCATATGCTAACTTTTTCTCCCTTACTACTCTCTTTACATCACTATTCCACCAATCGCTCTTCTTCCCTCCCGCACCCACTTTTCTGTAACCACAAACTTCTGCTGAACACTCTAACACTACATTCTTTAACCTACTCTATACATCTTCGACCCCATTGCCTACACTCTCACTAGCCCATCTATCCTCCAATAGTTGTTTATATCTTACCCTAACTGCCTCCTCTTTTAGTTTATAAACCTTCACCTCTCTCTTACTTACTGCTTCTATTTTCCTTGTATCCCATCTACCTTTTACTCCCACTGTAGCTATAACTAAAAAGTGATCTGATATATCTGTGGCCCTTCTATGAACATGTACATCCTGAAGTCTACTCAACAGTCTTTTATCTACCAATACATAGTCCAACAAACTACTGTCATTACGCCCTACATCATATCTTGTATACTTATTTATCCTCTTTTTCTTAAAATATGCATTACCTATAGCTAAACCCCTTTATATACAAAGTTCAATCAAAGGGCTCTCATTTTCATTTACACCTGGCACCCCAAACGTACCTACCACACCCTCTCTACATGTTTCTCCTACTTTAGCATTTAGGTCCCCTACAACAATTACTCTCTCACTTGGTTCAAAGGTTCCTATACATTCGCTTAACATCTCCCAAAATCTCTCTCTCTCCTCTACACTCCTCTCTTCTCCAGGTGCATACACGCTTATTATAACCCACTTTTCGCATCCGACCCTTATTTTAATCCACATAATCCTTGAATTTACACATTTATATTCCCTCTTCTCCTTCCATAACTGGTCCTTGAACATTATTGCTACCCCTTCCTTAGCTCTGACTCTCTCAAATACTCCTGACTTAATCCCATTTATTTCTCCCCACTGAAACTCGCCTACCCCCTTCAGCTTTGTTTCACTTAGGGCCAGGACATCCAACTTCTTTTCATTCATAACATCAGCAATCATCTCTTTCTTATCATCCCCAATCCCCCCAACCCCACCCTATTCCTTACAATTTCCTTCCTTAGTCAGGGCTTACCATATGCCCATATGTATTTAAACACCCGTACCTCCAACAGCCTCACATCATCCTGCAACAGAGGGTAAATCACTGCTATATGCCACAACTTACTATAAATCATTGCATTCACCACGATCACCCTCTGTTGCAGAGTAAGATCCTTTGCCCTCCAACCCCTCATCCTTCCAATAGCTGCCCTCACAACCCTCCCAGAATTCTCACACCTCGCTTCCCTACTATCGCTCATATATACAACCCCACAAATCTTAACCTTTACCACTACTGTCCATCCATACCTCATACCCATTCTCCCGCCGACCCACGTCCCCACCTCCAACAAGCGTGACTTTGCCCCATTAATCCATATGCCTGTTGCATCACAAAATTCCCTGATGATTCTACCTACATTACCTAAACCCTCCTCATTACCCACCAGAACCATTGTATATTCGACATACCCGACAATGCCGGGTACATCGGCCCTATCAGACCCCTATCCTATCCATGCCCACCACCCTTCCAACACGTTCATTCACTTGCACACGCACGCACGCCCCCTTATACACGGTTTCCACCCACCTAACCACTTCCTCCCCAAACCCCTGCCTCCACATGACCTCAAACAACACATCTATTTCAACACTATCATATGCCGCTTTCCAATTCAATGCTAGCACACAACTTTCATTCCCACTTTCAATAAACTCCTTTATTCTCTCATGCCCCCATACCATACTATGCCTTGGAATCCCGCACTGCCTTTTTGCAATCACTCTGCCTATCACCCTTTTCATTCTGTTGCCTAAAACTTTCGTGAACACCTTATAATCTGCACACATCATTGCCAAAGGCCTATAATTCTTGATCGTGTCCCCATTCTCTCCTTTTTTAACTAACACCACTACCCCTGTACCCTGCTCATACCCCATGCATCCCTCATCCTTCATCCGATTTAGCAATTTCACCATGCACTCCCTCAGAACTTCCCAGTGCACCCTGTAAATATCATTTGATATACAATCTATACCTGGTGCCTTCCCTCTACTCAACCCATTCACCGCCTCCTACACTTCCTCCTCACTAATTTCCCCTCCCATGTCCTTTCTGTCCACCTCCCCTAACACACTCTGGATACCCTCTACTAAGATACCCCTCTCACACTCCCCACCATTCACACTTCGCAAATATCTCTCAAACCACTTATCTACATATACGCCCACCGCCTCGGTCATCCTAAGTTTTTGTCCCTTCCCAAAACCATCTATATCCTCCTCCACTTCAGTCATTCCACCCCGCCTCTTTCTATAATTCCCCAAAACACATGTGGAAGGCCTGTCTCCCCACATGATGTCATCCATTACATCTTTCAATCATACCGCATCATACCTTTCATTCTGTATTTCCCTCAGTTTCTCCTGCAACTCCCTGATCTCATTCATCACATAAGAATCCCCCTCTCTCTCATAACAGACCATACTTCCAGCATGTATCCTCTTGCCCAAGCCTTTTATAAAACTCCTGAATCCCTGACTTCGCCTTATTTTCCCACCAATGCACTAAATGTCCCTCCCTTGTGAGGGAAAAGTGGTATATAATTGGGGTTAAGGTTGTCTGTTCAGCCGGGATCATTCGATGGTTCAGCTCGTGCTTCCATCTAGCGGGCTGAGGCAGAACCCCCTCCCCTTTCTCTGGTAGTAATAACCTTACCTGGTGCAGAGCTGAACTGGGGGAATCACTTCTCCACTTTTCTCCTGATCAGCTCTGCTGCTGGCCTGGTCCGCTGGTACAGACGCTTTGAGTTAAAGGAGCAAGATATATGTCTAAGCTGACTTATCTACTGACGATTACTCACCTGCTTCTACATCTTACTTACCGCGACCAAGTGGCTTAGGAGTACCACCATCTCTTCAACACAGAAGACCTATCCTAGGCATTATAATCTCCTTTTAGACATCCTGCCAGAACCACAACGGCCTATTACTTTTTTTATATATTTTAAGTAAAACTGAAAAATCTTTGTTTATTTCCTACCCAAAAGTCTTTAATTTTTTTTATTAATTTTTCCATTATATTTTGTTCAGAAGGAAGGTGTTCCCCTGACACCCTCCTCCTCACATCCCTTCCCCACCATTGCGCAAAACTCTCCTTCCGTTCCTCTCCAACTAGCAACTTGACATTCAGCTTCCAATAACCCCTGTACCATCGTACCACTCCCTCCAAATTAACCTCCACAAACATGCCCCGTTGATCCAAAAAACCTACATCTAAAGTCTGAACGCCCCCTATCGTTACCTGTCCCGTTACATAAATCCTATCTAATCTAGCTGCATACCCTTTGCGTATATACGTATGCTCCACCCCTCCTTCCCCAACTACATCCACCAAGCCCGCACTACCCAAGACATCCCTTAATATCCCCAACTCAGAACCTGCTCCTCTAGGCTCCACATCCCTCTTTCGGATCACACAATTCCAATCGCCCCCTACAATCGCTACCCTAGGTAACCCGCCCAAGGCATACACCACAAAATCCCTCAAAAATCCGTTTTTACCTTTCTGCCATGTTTCGCTGGCATATAGACTCCAACGAAACATACCCTCACCCCTCCCCAGTCCCCATCTACTTTCACTATTCTTCCCCCTCCGCACTCTTAACACGCTAACAGTTTAAAAGGGCTTGACTCCTGTATGACCAATGCAACCCCTCCCTTTAATCTGCCCAATGACCCTGCATAAACATTATACCCCTTCAAGCGTAAGTCACGTCCATACCTGTGGTTATGTTCTTGGATGAACCAAACATGCACACCAAAACGTCGTAATGTCACCTCTACCCATCTACGTTTAATCTCCGCCATCATCCCATTTACGTTAATGGTTAAACACTTGACTATAAATGAGTGGGTTTTCCCTTTGACCTTTGTAGAAGTGGCACGGCCTTTTTACCCGAGCCTCCCCTTTATTAGCAGTCTTCCCTCCCCGGGCTCCTTCCGTTACCTGCAACCCACCCATTCCCTGCAACCCACCCTTTCCCCTCCGTGCGACATCCACCCAAGGTTTCTTGCAAGTTCTTTGCGCAGGCGTAAGTACATCGTCACTGTCAGATAAAGCCACTGAACGTTTACAGGATTCCCCCACCACTTACATTCCCATGCCACTTTCACTCTCGTGCACTAACGCTTGCACCTCGCCACATACCAATGCATTTTCCTCGGGGCTACCACACCCCACACCAGCGGCACAATCAGTGACCTCCACCATGCCACTACCACCACCCACACTCAATTCAGGCAACGAGATGTCAATAAGGCCCTCCAACACCGTTTGCAATGGTAATACTGGGCAGGTATTCAAAGCCCCCTCCTGGCCTTCTGTCGTTCCTTCCTCTCCTGCCTGTGACGTGTCTGGAATAGTGAGACACGTCTCCTCCACACCATCAATGATGTCACTCCACTTTTTCGTCTTATCCTCCTGATCTTTCATCGTCGGCTCACTCCTTACATCCGTCTTACTTGGGCCCACAGGACCCTCATCAAAGTTTTCAGGCTGCCTTGGATCAAAACGTCTAGCGTGAGCTGGGCGCCAAGGTATTGGTCCAGTGTGGTACGGTCGGTAAAGCACTGCGTACCTTGTTGCAAGGTTCATAGGTTCGAGTCTCCTTCGGCCAGAGATCAGTGTTTGTGAATATTTCGACGGCTTTTGCGAATTTCTAGCATGTATATATATATATATATATATATATATATATATATATATATATATATATATATATATATATATATATATATATATATATATATATATATATTGTATTGTAACCACGAACGAGTGGTATTTAATCAATAACAACACTGCGACTAGCCGGGGATCGAACCCGGTTAGTCGCAGTGCTGTTATAAGATAAGATTTCTTCGGATTTTTAACCCCGGAGGGTTAGCCACCCAGGATAACCCAAGAAAGTCAGTGCGTCATCGAGGACTGTCTGTCTTATTTCCATTGGGGTCCTTAATCTTGTCCCCAGGATGCGACCCACACCAGTCGACTAACAACCCAGGTACCTATTTGCTGCTAGGTGAACATGACAACAGGTGTAAGGAAACACGTCGAAATGTTTCCACCCGCCGGGAATCGAACCCGGGCCCTCCGTGTGTGAAGCGAGAGCTCAAGCCACCAGACCACCGGGCCACCATATTGTTATTGATTAAAATATATATATATATATATATATATATATATATATATATATATATATATATATATATATATATATATATATATATATATATATATATATATATATATATATATATATATATATATATATATATATATATATATATATATATATATATATATATATATATATATATATATATTATATATATATATATATATATATATATATATATATATAATATCTATATATAAAATTTCATTATTAATACTGTTAAAAGTAAAAATTTTCTGAAAAAACTATAATAATCAATACTTCTGTCCCAGCCACAGACATACAGGCGCGTGTGTGTGTGTGTATATATATATATATATATATATATATATATATATATATATATATATATATATATGGGACAGAAGTATTGATTATTATATTTTTAGAAAAATTTTACTTTAACAGTATTAATAATGACGAATTTTGGTTGCTACGATATGTATGGCCATGGGAGCACGAGATTTTCATAGGCCTACAGGGAGGTCTCCTGGAAGCCCAATGGGAAATTTCCCGCATTTCCCTTTTAAGAACGGTTGTTCGTGACGTCATGGGCAAACATTAACACGCCGTGTGAATCAAGAAATAAGTGAATCTCGCTCACCTTTTAATGTCTGATAATTCCTAATGCTCACCAACCTCACAAAATAATTTTAGCTCAAAATACGTTAAATATTACATTATGTTTCATCTTTGAGGGCTGAAATCATTTCATTAATATTAAACTTTTATAAGTTCCCAAAGTTTCCCAGCAGTGAGTATCAAACTACAAATACTGCACAATATATTGTGAACAAAAAAAGGTTCTAAAACCATAGCAACAAAACTGCAATAAGTGTTAGTGTGATGTATAGAGACTTTTTATCGTTCCCTTCTGAAGTTTTGGGTCGTAAACAAGTTAATATTGCAGCAAGGCAGTTGCAGCACCTGTGTCTATAATGCTAAGCCCCGGGTAAAGTGTCTTGTAGTTGTTAATGTGATACTGTGTCGCCCTTTACCTGCTTATTTGTGCATTTGCTCGGGTGGAAGGAATCAAGTGTAGACTCTTCACACAGGAATTATTTCCTAAATGTAATGAGAGAGTTAGAGAGAGTGAATGAGTCAGTTGGGGCCAAGATATAGTTCCCAGAGAGGATTTGTGGCCAGTGTCTGCTCATAGGCGGTGGAGCTCTGCTCGCCTGGTGACTTAGTGAGTAAATATCTGTATGAACTTGTATCTTTCCTGCCCCTAGTAACAATTTTCCCCTAGTTGAAATGCTGTAATAAGGTAATAGTGTAATATTTATTCCTAAGAGTGTAACATGACGTTTATTGTAAAACTGCACTCGAGGTGAGTGGTTTTATTTATTACTCGGTAAATAATTGTTATCTTGGCCCTTACTGATTTACCCCTCTTTACTCCTTTTTATATTTATATTTGCAGTATACTATTTTCACGTGTCATTCCTCTGTCATTTATCCAAGTAATACCTAGTTAGGATGGAAGATAATTCGTCCCATATGTATGGTAATCAGGTACCCCTGCTGAATAATTAAGGTGAAGGTAATACTGGATGGCAAGGGCGATATTCCAACTAATCGGCATACATTATTACATTGAGTATTACTTTATATAAGAAAATAAGATAATTGTTTTAATATCTGTGTGCTAATGAATAATGCAAGTAGTATAGTGTATCGAACCTAGTACGTGATAATATATACTGTGGGTTAGAAGAAGAGGCGTCTGATCAGTGATATATAAATAAATATATATAAATAAGTCACCACTATTACTAAGCTCATGAAATTGACTAGTCTGTGTATTTCTAAAAAAATGTATTTTCATACGATTGTATTCAAGCATATCGTTATGAGAGGAGATTTCTCCTGGAATTAACGTGACGAAGGTCATATGCGGGTGCCTCACGAAATCGTAATGACCGCGGGTTCGAACCCCACCCGTGGTATGGTCATATGCGGGGTTAGTGGCCACATGAGAGGGTGATAATCTCGCATATGGTAAAATATATAAGGAGATCTCATATTAGAAGCATTCATGTGTACTGCTATAGTTATTTTTTTTCTTATAACTGTATTGTATTAGAAATTGTAGTGATAATTAGGCAATCGAGTGTGTCGCCTATCGAGTACATGAGGCTGCTCGTAATCGTTTCATCACCACCAGACAAGAATACTTCAGTCCCAAAAATGCGCATCAAAGTAAACTGTCAGCATACACATACTGAGAGAAATACGCCTCTCGGTGAACATACGCTGTGTGACAATTAGGTTATTGGTTAATGGGGTCATTAAGGCAGCACGGTAACTTTTCACTACCAGACAAGGATACTGTAGTCCAGGCATATATAGTCTTCGGCATGTATACGCTGAGAGAAATACACCTCTCAGGGTATATATTCTGTGTTGTGGTAATTGGTTCGTTAATGAGGTTTAAACCCTATCGACTGCACTAGAATATTTTAATCCCGGAAACGGGGATTAAATAAAACTAAAAATATATACGCTGAGAGAAATACTCCCCTCAAGGTATTTATCCTGTGTTGAGTTAAATAAAAATATTTTTTTACACTTATATTTTCAAGTATTACTTGAAAATTATGAACAAATGCCTCTCTATATTCGTGATTAGAATTTATTTATATTTTAAGGCTCGTATTTGGTTGTTTCGTAAAGGTTTAGTATTTTATCTATATTCTGTAGCCTTTGTTTTTGTATTTCATGTATATGTGAACGTTTCCAAAAATATTTTTATTCGAATTTTGTTTTTTCTGTCGTACTGTACTTGTATTAACTGTATCTAGAACCGCGCATTTGACCCTATCTCTGTTGGACACCCGGGTCTGCTGTTGGACACCCGGGTCTGCTGTTGGACACCCGGGTCTGCTGTTGGACACCCGGGTCTGCTGTTGGACACCCAGACACGTTAATCTGTCTGTGGAATTGTTTGTCAAGCAAAACTTAACAGGGAATCAAGTGATACCTGGATAAGTGTCATCTTTCCACATCATGTGGTTGATTAGTATCACAACCACAGGGATCAATGATGCTTTGGTGTCCTAGTGTGACGGAAATACAGACAGGGTGACCACACCCTGGACTGCTGGGGGATGGGGGACACTCTTGCTCTCCCAAAGCTGTTGTGAAGTTTTCTGAGTACCTGACTACCACACCCAGGACTACCACACCCAGGACTACCACACCCAGGACTAGTGGGAACAAACTTGCTAGCACAAAGCGGCTACGGTACGAAGGTACTTTACCGAGAACTGGAGGAAACAGACGCATCAGACCTACAATGACTAAGTCAGAATGGGGATCGCTAAGTTGATTAATTATCCAAGTGAATTGTGCTGATCCGGCAGGCGGGTGTAACAGGATTGTTCTGTATTAGTGTTCTCAAACAGTGAAGTTTAGCTAAAGACAAGCTGGTGTAAGACTCGCACAGGTGGTGGCACTAAGGAAAAGCTGGTGCAAGACTCGCACAGGTAGTGGCACTAAGGAAAAGCTGGTGCAAGACTCGCACAGGTGGTGGCACTAAGGAAAAGCTGGTGCAAGACTCGCACAGGTAGTGGCACTAAGGAAAAGCTGGTGCAAGACTCGCACAGGTGGTGGCACTAAGGAAAAGCTGGTGCAAGACTTGCACCACCTGAGAACTTCGACACCACAACCCGGGTACATCACACCACAACCCAGGTACATCACACCACAACCCAGGTATATCCACACCACAACCCAGGTACATCCACACCACAACCCAGGTACATCCACACCACAACCCGGGTACATCCACACCACAACCCAGGTACATCCACACCACAACCCAGGTACATCACACCACAACCCAGGTACATCACACCACAACCCAGGTACATCCACACCACAACCCAGGTACATCACATTACAACCCAGGTACATCCACACCACAACCCCGGTACATCACACCACAACCCCAGTACATCACACCACAACCCCGGTACATCCACACCACAACCCAGGTACATCACACCACAACCCCGGTACATCACACCACAACCCCGGTACATCACACCACAACCCAGGTACATCACACCACAACCCAGGTACATCACACCACAACCCAGGTACATCACACCACAACCCAGGTACATCACACCACAACCCAGGTACATCACACCACAACCCAGGTACATCACACTACAACCCAGGTACATCCACACTACAACCCAGGTACATCCACACCACAACCCAGGTACATCACACTACAACCCAGGTACATCCACACCACAACCCAGGTACACCCACACCACAACCCAGGTACACCCACACCACAACCCAGGTACACCCACACCACAACCCAGGTACATCCACACCACAACATGGGTACACCCACACCACAACATGGGTACACCCACACCACAACCCAGGTACATCCACACCACAACCCAGGTACATCCACACCACAACCCAGGTACACCCACACCACAACCCAGGTACACTCACACCACAACCCAGGTACACCCACACCACAACCCAGGTACATCCACACCACAGCCCGTGTACATCCACACCACAGCCCGTGTACATCCACACCACAACCCAGGTACACCCACACCACAACCCAGGTACATCACACCACAACCCAGAACCCAGGTACATCCACACCACAACCCGTGTACATCCACACCACAACCCAGGTACACCGACACCACAACCCAGGTACATCCACACCACAACCCAGAACCCAGGTACATCCACACCACAACCCAGAACCCAGGTACATCCACACCACAACCCGTGTACATCCACACCACAACCCAGGTACATCCACACCACAACCCAGGTACATCACACCACAACCCAGGTACATCACACCACAACCCAGGTACATCACACCACAACCCAGGTACATCACACCACAACCCAGGTACATCACACCACAACCCAGGTACATCACACCACAGGTACATCACACCACAACCCAGGTACATCACACCACAACCCAGGTACATCACACCACAGGTACATCACACCACAACCCAGGTACATCACATCACAACATGGGTACACCCACACCACAACATGGGTACACCCACACCACAACATGGGTACACCCACACCACAACATGGATACACCCACACCACAACATGGATACACCCACACCACAACATGGGTCCACCCACAAAACATGGGTCCACCCACACAACATGGGTGCTCCCACACCACAAGGTGGTGACCGCGGGATCAGAGAGGCGAGTGAAGCATGAAGGACGGTGACTCGATTTCCGGAGAAGGATCCTCCTGACAGTGTTGTGGTGAAGGTCCGTAGTGGAGCGAGAGAGCGAGCACGAGCGAGAGAGAGCTAGAGAGAGCTGCCGAGAGAGAGAGAGAGAGAGAGAGAGAGAGAGAGAGAGAGAAAATATTTGTGTTCACTGAAGTATGCTTGCGAGGGTTAGTCTTGGCTGGTGGTCCCTCTCTCAACTCATCATTACTGGTTTCTGGCCGCTTGACTCCCATCATACCTACTCTTAGTTTTCATTTATATTTATGTCTGCTTAAATTTTTTCATTCCATCGTAAAATGTATGTCCTTATCCGTTTTAGAAATACCTCTGAAAATTTTATATGTAGTAAGAATACCTCCCATGTACGTCTCTCCTCTAGGACTTTGGCTCAGTGCCTCTAGTTTCTCCTCAGTCTCCCCTTCTTAGCTCTGATTCTTACCTGGTTACCACCTTATCTGGTTGCACCTTTTCAAGATTTAGATAGATGCAAAGGTTGGGGCTATAAGTTGTTGAGGCATATTGTAAATAAACCTGGTATACGTTGCGTATAGACACCTGGTATACGTTGCGTATAGACACCTGGTATACGTTGCGCATAGACACCTGGTATACGTTGATCATAGACACCTGGTATACTTTGCATATAGACACCTGGTATACGTTGCATATAGACACCTGGTATACGTTGCATATAGACACCTGGTATACGTTGCGTATAGACACCTGGTATACGTTGCGTATAGACACCTGAGTTATACGGGTTACGTTATAGACACCTGGTATACGTTGCGTATAGACACCTGGTATACGTTGCGTATAGACACCTGGTATACGTTGCGTATAGACACCTGGTATACGTTGCGTATAGACACCTGGTATACGTTGCGTATAGACACCTGGTATACGTTGCGTATAGACACCTGGTATACGTTGCGCATAGATACCTGGTATACGTTGCTCATAGACACCTGGTATACTTTGCATATAGACACCTGGTATACGTTGCGTATAGACACCTGGTATACGTTGCGTATAGACACCTGGTATACGTTGCGTAAAGACACCTGGTATACGTTGCATATAGACACCTAGTATACGTTGCATATAGACACCTAGTATACGTTGCATATAGACACCTGGTATACTTTTCATATAGACACCTGGTATACGTTGCGAATTGCTACTTGGTATACGTTGCGTATAGACACCTGGTATACGTTGCGTATAGACACCTGGTATACGTTGCGTATAGACACCTGGTATACGTTGCGTATAGACACCTGGTATACGTTGCGTATAGACACCTGGTATACGTTGCGTATAGACACCTGGTATACGTTGCGTATAGACACCTGGTATACGTTGCGTATAGACACCTGGTATACGTTGCGTATAGACACCTGGTATACGTTGCATATAGACACCTGGTATACGTTGCGTATTGACACCTGGTATACGTTGCGTATTGACACCTGGTATACGTTGCGTATTGACACCTGGCATACGTTGCGTATTGACACCTGGCATACGTTGCGTATTGACACCTGGCATACGTTGCGTATTGACACCTGGCATACGTTGCGTATTGACACCTGGCATACGTTGCGTATTGACACCTGGCATACGTTGCGTATTGACACCTGGCATACGTTGCGTATAGACACCTGGCATACGTTGCGTATAGACACCTGGTATACGTTGCGTATAGACACCTGGTATACGTTGCGTATTAAACACCTGGTATCCGTTGCGTATAGAGACAAAGAATTTTTTTTTGAGTCATGTGATTAGCTTGCATTGGCATATCATGACATATCACTTCTTTGGATTGAATTCTAGCAGCCATTTGTCTGATAATTGTACTAACATGTCTGAATCTCTTTGGAGTGTCTCACTGTCCTCTCCTGCTCGTGTTCAACTTTACAGTTCCATATCAACTCTAAACAGAAATAACATGAGATTCAATCTCATCTGCCAAGTTATTTACATATATCAAGAAAAGTAGATTTATTTTTTATTTTTTTGGTAACAAAATTAGATACATCAGTAGTGTCCTGCTACCCATTTCAAGATGGTAATTACTCAGGAACAAAGCCTAACTATATTTTCCTGCCAATTTCCTTCATGTAGACGGGGTTCATACAGAACGTTGAAATTTGTCAGCCTGAGCTGGGAGACTTCAGTAGGGCAATGGAGATAAGTATCCCATTAAGAGGTCATCAGCTACGGGAGCTTCAAAGGTTTCGTTTCATAATAATCGCCGCTGATGCTATACAGGTTTGCCCTTTGCACTGTCCTAGGGGCGTGGCTAGTGGTGCCATGGTGGGCCAGCGTCCGGCCTGGGTCGAGTGTCGCTCCATTTGGTCTTGCAACTTAATATTTCATCTGCATAACGGGTCACTGGGGCGGCGTCTGGCTCACATTGGGCGTCGCCCCTATGCACTGGAATATTAGTTTTGATCAATAAAAAAAGCCGCTGACACCATACCTTCCTATTATATTTTTATCATAGTTCATCGGTGATTTTTATGGTAGTGATGTTTGTCTATATTCTCAGAGCGGTTGTCCTGACCTTATGGTCTTGTCCCTCCACCCACAGAGCAACACAATGTTCGTTTTCCTCTCTAAGACCTGTGGTTAATTTTCCCTGAGCGGTAAAGGAATAATAAATAAAAAATAGCAGTGCTAATGAAGTAGTAGTAGTATAGTGTAGTGGTATTGAAAGAATTTATAGTAGTAAGAAAAGTAGTAGCAGCAGCAGCAGTAGTAATATACAGAGAAACACCGAAGGAGATCTACTAACCCATGCCTAGCTAGACTAGTAGTAGAGAAATGAGAGTGAATTACATTTCAAGGTAGTGAAGACGGAAGTATCTCTACATTCTAACACCTGTCACCAAGGAATCAGAGAAATACATTAGGCCAACTGGAAAGGCAAAGAAAATGCAGTAAGAGCATGTAAAAAAATGAGTGAATGTACAATCCACTGTGTATAGGCTGATGGTAAGCGAGGAAAAAATCCTACTACAGAGCTGTGAACATGAACATAAAGAAAAGAAGCAGAGTTAGATTCCTATTCAGATATGAACTTAATAGACGTTGAAAGATCAAGAAAAGGTTCCAAGAAACTAGTCACGTGACCAAGGAGCAGCGGAATCATCTACATAGGGAAGCCAGAGAAGACTTAACTGTAGTAAGTAGAACAGGTTTGAAATACTCCATGTAAAGATTTTCAGGGACAGGTGATACTGGAGAGCTCGTAGCATATCAAAGGTTTGATAATAAAATTTTCATAGGAAAAAAAGAAGCCACACAATGGCGAATACTATCAAGAAAGAAGTCAGTATGTATAGGAAGGTGAAGTAGCCCTTGACTGGCTTCACTATGAGGAAAGTGAGATCATCATCCAGAAGAACATTAGTAAAGAGAGACTCAGCGTCAAGACTTAGCTTCTAAGATGTGGCTAAACACGTCCGATAAAGTCTTGAGAGTTATATAGATAAGCAGGAAAAAAAAACCACGAAAATTAGTGAGAATTTTGGCCAGCTAGGAAGTAAGATATAAGAGACAGAATCTCTAGAGGAAATGATTAGGTGAGGAGGAATACCAGGTTTGTGGGTCTTAGATAACAGAAACGTTAAGCAATATCAGACAGGACACAGATTGGAGAGAGTGCAAAGTTAAGGTTGAAAGCTGTGACGCCATCAAGAAGGCTGGAAACAAGGGAAGTAAAGATGCCTGAATCAGAAAGCAAGGATTCGGCTTTTCGGAAGAAATTCTCGCGATTACGGACATCCACCGAATTGCCGTTGTAGAAATACAACAATAACATAAACATATCTAAGAGAAAAGTTGATGGTAACGAGGAAGGTGGTCATTCTCTGTAAAAAGACTATTAAGGGCAGGAATGAAAGCACCATGAACAGTAGAGATGTCAGCGATACTCTGAAAGTGAGATTGGTGAAAGGAATCAAAGAAGAAAAATCCAATCAGTGCCATCACGAGGACTGGGGTAAAGTGGCATTGGAAAGATCCCCAACACTCAACTTCACACACCGGTCTCCACTCTTCTGCTTTTCATTAGCATTAATTAAGCCCTCATCATTCATTCAGCTTCATCTCATTAACCTTTACTCATCAGTGACCTGGTTCTCTTTAACACCGGCATGAGACGCCTGATACGGTTCCACGAATTTCCCCGTAATTATTTATTTGTAATGGAAGGAAAAGAGATTTGCTCATGACGTTCAGTCGATAATATATTTTTTATAATTTCTACAATGTTTCGGGGGGTTGTATTTCTTGGTTCATGTTTCAATACCCTGTAGGTCTCCTGCAGTGCTACTTTTTCTTGTTTTGATATAGTTTGGCAGACGCTCTTCTCATTTTTCAGCTGTGGATTCCTATTCTCTTTCATTTTTTATATTTTTTTGTATTACTATATGTGGTATTGTCATGATTTCTCTTATTCCCCCATTTATTAACAAGATCTTTTCCATTACTGTATTTTCGGTTTTTCTTATTATGTTTCTCTAACCACCTCTTCTAAACACTACTTTTACTTCTAATATTACTAGGAAGAATTTATGATTTCAGATTTGAATCCTCATATATTTTTCAGTATGGAGAGTTGCATCACTTAATTTCTGCCCCGCCATAATACGAGAACGCTAATTCGAAATTTGAAGTCGAAACTGAACTAGCGATTGAAAAGCTGAATAGGCTCAACTCCCTTAAAAATTTGAATATTCCATTTTTTTTACAGTTTGAAAGAAATAATTTTTTTCATTTGGCAATAAAGTAAGAAAAATATTTTTGGACCAATCCTAAAACCTCACTTAACTTAACCTAAGGTAATTTTGTTTAGCTAAATTCTGTAGAGGATTGCGAAAATGCCCTCAGGTATCTTCCATATATATGTTATTAAGCACCTCTCCTCTGCTCCGAAGACTGCGTAGTCGTACTTGGAGCCATTCCGAGTAGTTTAAAGCCTTATTGCCGGCAGCAATTGGTCTGTAAATTAGACACATATGCAACACTTGAGTATCTTTATTGAGGAAACAATAAGTGTTGCATATGTGTCTAATTTACAACTCGTCGGTTCTCTGAACCATTCATTTACAGCAATTGGTCTGTGTGCGTTTGAGCTCTGATATCTCTCCCTCCTTAAACTGAGCCTTCAAGGGACTGAATAGTTTCACCAGTGACATTATTTCATAAATTTTGAATTTCTCATTATCATCCCTTATTTTTTTGGGGATTTTGCAGTATTTCCCAAATTGTGTTCTCTAAATGACAGCGAAACTGACATTACTACATCCAGGTCTTCCACATGCTCCTTTCGATCTATTAGGTGATCGTCCTGTGTGTTGTGTTCAGTTCCCCATTTAAATTCTTCATTCATTCCAGATCTGAACAGTTGGAATTAGTCACCATTTAACTTTGGGCTGTTGAGAATGAAAGAGGAGGTGAGACTAGAGATGAAATGAGGCAGTCTGAAGTGACTGGGGAATAGAAAGAGGAAGGGCTTTGAGAGAAAGGACATAGGAGAGACAAACTCGTGACAGGATGAGGCAGTGAAGAACGAGTGAACAGAGGGAAGGCTTGAGGAGATAAAAGAGAGTGGTGAGGATGATGGGCTGGTCGACCTTCATGCTGAATTGGCTGGATCTTCCCACTCGCCACTTTAGTCACGCTGGGCTCTTCCCCGTGAGTCAGGTGCGAGGGAATTACGTACCACACTTGTGACTGCTGTCCGACATCACTGAGAGTCATGGCTAAGAAAGGTCACTGAGGAAGAGGCAGGGATGGGGACATCACTGAGGAAGGACAGTGGAGGGGACATCACAGAGGGAGGACAGTGGAGGGGACATCACTGAGGGAGGACAGGGGAGGGGACATCACTGAGGGAGGACAGTGGAGGGGACATCACTGAGGGAGGACAGGGGAGGGGACATCACTGAGGGAGGACAGGGGAGGGGACATCACTGAGGGAGGACAGGGGAGGGGACATCACTGAGGGAGGACAGTGGAGGGGACATCACTGAGGGAGGACAGTGGAGGGGACATCACTGAGGGAGGACAGTGGAGGGGACATCACTGAGGGAGGACAGTGGAGGGGACATCACTGAGGGAGGACAGGGAGGGGACATCACTGAGGGAGGACAGTGGAGGGGACATCACTGAGGGAGGACAGGGGAGGGGACATCACTGAGGGAGGACAGGGGAGGGGACATCACTAGGGAGGACAGTGGAGGGACATCACTGAGGAGGACAGTGGAGGGGACATCACTGAGGGAGGACAGGGAGGGACATCACTGAGGGAGGACAGTGGAGGGACATCACTGAGGGAGGACAGTGGAGGGGACATCACTGAGGGAGGACAGTGGAGGGACATCACTGAGGGAGGACAGGGAGGGGACATCACTGAGGGAGGACAGGGAGGGACATCACTGAGGGAGGAAGGGAGGGACATCACTAGGAGGACAGGAGGGGACATCAGTGAGGGAGGACAGGGAGGGGACATCAGTGAGGGAGGACAGGGAGGGGACATCACTGAGGGAGGACAGGGAGGGACATCACTGAGGGAGGACAGGGAGGGGACATCACTGAGGGAGGACAGGAGGGACATCACTGAGGGAGGACAGGGAGGGGACATCACTGAGGGAGGACAGTGGAGGGGACATCACTGAGGGAGGACAGTGGAGGGACATCACTGAGGAGGACAGGGAGGGGACATCACTGAGGGAGGACAGGGAGGGACATCACTGAGGGAGGACAGGGAGGGACATCACTGAGGAGGACAGGGGGGGACATCACTGAGGGAGGACAGGGGAGGGGACATCACTGAGGGAGGACAGGGAGGGGACATCACTGAGGGAGGACAGGGGAGGGGACATCACTGATGGAGGACAGGGAGGGACATCACTGAGGAGGACAGGGAGGGGACATCACTGAGGGAGGACAGGGGAGGGGACATCACTGAGGGAGGACAGGGAGGGATTTCACTGAGGGAGGACAGGGAGGGATCACTGAGGGAGGACATGGAAAGGATATCACTGAGGAAGGACAGGGGAGGGATCACTGAGGGAGGACAGGGAGGGGGAAAGGATATCACTGAGGGAGGACAGGGGAGGGGGGAAGGGATAAAACTGAGGGATGACAGGGGAGGGATCACTGAGGAAGGACAGGGGAGGGATCACTGAGGAAGGACAGGGGAGGGAACATTACTGAGGGAGGGACAGTTACAGGGACATTACTGAGGAAGGGACAATTAGAGGGAACATAACTGAGGGAAGGACAGTTAGAGGAAACATTACTGAGGGATGGACAGTTAGAGGGAACATTACTGAGGGATGGACAGTTAGAGGGAACATTGTAGATGAATGGTTCAGAGAACCGACAAGTTGGTAAATTAGACACATATGCAACACTTGGGTATCTTTATTGAGGAAACGTTTCGCCACACAGTGGCTTCATCAGTCCAATACAAAGTAGAATCGTGAAGAACAGGAGGAGGAGGAGGTAATCAGTCCCTCGGCCTTGAATCGATGTAGTCAGTCCATCAATCTTGAAAAGAATGCAGCATATGTGCGAAGAAGTAGCTTATATACCGTTGGCATTACTGAGGGAGGGACAGTTAGAGGGAATATTACTGAGGGAGGGACAGTTAGAGGGAATATTACTGAGGGAGGGACAGTTAGAGGGAACATTACTGAGGGAGGGACAGTTAGAGGAAACATTACTGAGGGAGGGACAGTTAGAGGGAACATTACTGAGGGAGGGACAGTTAGAGGAAACATTACTGAGGGAGGGACAGTTAGAGGAACATTACTGAGGGAGGGACAGTTAGAGGGAACATTACTGAGGGAGGGACAGTTAGAGGGAACATTACTGAGGGAGGGACAGTTAGAGGAAACATTACTGAGGGAGGGACAGTTAGAGGAACATTACTGAGGAAGGGACAGTTAGAGGAACATTAATGAGGGAGGGACAGTTAGAGGAACATTACTGAGGAAGGGACAGTTAGAGGAACATTAATGAGGGAGGGACAGTTAGAGGAACATTACTGAGGAAGGGACAGTTAGAGGAACTTTAATGAGGGAGGGACAGTTATAGTGGTTATCACTGAGGGAGGGACAGTTACGGAGGACATCAATAAGGGAGTAGCAGGGACGGAGACTAGTTGTGGTTTCAGGGATCGAGTCACAGTTCCTGGCCCCGCCTCTCCACTGGTTGCTACTAGGTCACTCTCCCTGCTCCATGAGCTTTATCATACCTCTACTTAAAACTATGTATGGTTTTCCTGCCTCCACTACATCACTTCCCAGACTATTCCACTTCCTAACAACTCTGTGACTGAAGAAATACTTCCTAACATCCCTGTGATTCATCTGAGTCTTCAACTTCCAACTGTGTCCCCTTGTTGCTGTGTCCCATCTTTGGAACATTCTGTCTCTGTCCACCTTGTCGATTCCTCTCAGTATTTTATATGTCGTTATCATGTCCCCCCTATCTCTCCTATCCTCAAGTGTCGTCAGGTCGATTTCCCTTAACCTCTTCTCGTAGGACATGCCTCTTAGCTCAGGGACTAGTCTTGTTGCAAACCTTTGCACTTTCTCTAATTTCCTTACGTGCTTGGCTAGTGTGGGTTCCAAACTGTTGCTGCATACTCCAGTATATGCATGACATACACAGTGTACAGGGTCCTGAACGATTCCTTATTAAGATGTCGGAATGTTATTCTTATGTTTGCTAGGCGCTCATATGAGTGAGGTTTGTAGTCTCTGGCCCCCCTAGACTGTACTCGGTCTGCGGTCTTCTTTGCCTTCCCCAATATTCATGACTTTGCACTTGGTGGGGTTGAACTCCAGGAGCCAGTTTCTGGACCAGGCCTGCAGCCTGTCCAGATCCCATTGTAGCTCTGCCTCGTCCACGTCCGATTGAATTCTTCTCATCAACTTCTCATCATGTGTGTGTATGCGTGTGTGTGCGTGTGTGCGCGTGTGCACACACGCGCACACACGAACCACACAATCCTTAAGAGTAGCGTATCCAGTAGCACTGAATGTTGTACTCGCTACCCAAGGACATACGGTGGTGTGGACGCCTCTAAGCTAATTTCATTCTCCTCCCTGTTTGGTGTGGTTCAGTGGTCTAGAGCGTCATGTGTTTTCGCTCACCATGAGGCGGGTCAAAGCATCATGGGTTCGACCCCTGGCTAGTGCAGTGTAGTTATTGATATATATATATATATATATATATATATACATGCATGCATGCTAAGAGGCGCTTAAGTGTCTACAAGAGGGCACTTGATAAGTGGCATGAGACTAACCCAGAGACGGGTATCCCCGGAAGGGCTTGAAGGTAGAGCCAAGGTCGGCTGGTAAATTCCAACCGTTAATTCATGGCCTGTAGCTAGATAGTTAAGACAGGAGAGAGCGGGCTGTAGTAGAGATGGATGTTTAGGTAAGTTACTTTCTTCGTGTGCAAACTGCGTCCCAACGTGGATCTTCGTTGTCACTGGTGTCAAGGTACAGGTACCGTTAATACCTGTATCGCTGGAGACCGGTGATTTCGGTCTTTTGACTGAGATGCAGATGATTGTGTCCGGTAATCAAGATACCTGTTGATCATTATCCTTGGGTTAATAACCCATAATAGCCCCAAAAAGCCTCCTGCAAGCAGTGCGATTTTTTTTTTGTTGAGGTTCTTAGATCCTTATCAAAGATACAATCCACAACATTGGACTAACTCTCATATACGTATCTATTTTCTCTTGGGTGACCAGGGTCAAAAAGTGTTAGGAGATTTGTCTACTCCACTTGCCTCGCCCAGGACTGAACCCGGGACCTTTAGGTTATGAATCGAAAAAGTATTATTAACGATGTGATGACAGTGCCTTCGTTTCTGTGTCAGTGATCCTCCCTGGACCATTGACGAGTCACAATGAAGCCAGAAGAAAAAAGCCAAAATATATACTAGAGGTTACAGGTAACGAAGTGAGAGGTAATGGTAGTGGAAACACAATAGTAGTAGTAGTAGTAAAAGTGAAAGTAGTGGTAGTCGCATTGAAAGTGGAAGTAGTAGTAGTGGTGACATCATTAGTAGCAGTAGTAGAAGTGGTAGTAGTTTAGCAGTGGTAGAGGTAGAAATAAGGTATCAAAAGTACTACAAGTGGAAAAATAGTGAAAAATTAAGGTAGATAGTGTAATATAAATTACGAAACAGTAGTAGTGGTGGTGATGGTGGTGGTGGTGGTGATGGCAGTTGAAGAACAAGTGCAGTAGCTCTTCTGCAGTGCTCTTCCGTTTTCTTGTTCTTATTAACTGCCACTACTTCTACTACGGTTTATTCATTTATCTTTCACTATCTGTCATAATTTTTTCTGCTACCTTTTTATTCCTACCTCTACCACTGCTGCACTACTACCACTAATACCACTAATTCTACTACCTCTACCAATATTTCTAATACTACTTTTGTTTTCACTTTCAATACTAGTTCTACTACTACTGCCGCTACGTCCGCCACCATTGCCTCTGCCTTCGTCCTCCGCCCCCTCTCGTGTATATTCTGGCCTTCTTTCCCTCTCGCCCAGGAGTCACTCAGGGGCACTGGCTGCGGCCCGAGTGCCAGGAATGCCTCAAATGGAGCGAAGATTTTGTGAGTTGAGAGCCTCATACCAGCGAAAATACCGGCCCTTGGATGCCAGAGATTTGGCCCTGATTCCTACACAGCACCTCTGCTACTTCCTGCTACTTCGTGAGTGGGGAAGGTAACAGACGGGTGTGTAGAGTTGAAGATGACTCTTACCATCGTACACACCAGACCGAAGACACCAGTTGAACTGAAGATATGCTGTGCTCTAATTACAGAGCGTCAATGACAATTGTAGGGAACTGCTACACCACGTATGCTGAAGGGAACTTACTGTGCTCATGTCATGTGGCTGCCCCCGACATAGTGCTGTAAACAGTAGTCCACCTGATCCAAAGATGAATCACTGTGCCCATGCCATGGGGCTCCACTTAACACGAAGAAGACTCGCCGTGTCCCCGCCATAGTGCAGTAAACGGTACATCACTTGTACAAACTCCGACATCCTTTCGGGAGCCAATGACCAGTCATCAACTGGAAAAGACCCGTGTCACGACTTCGTTCCTGGCGAATATTTTATCATGATCCCTCTCGCCACACATACACAGCACGGCTGTTGCACATGGCTTCTTTTGAAAGGAAGAGGACGCGAGGATGTTCCAGCGACACAACCGAGGACTCGGATGAGGAACTGTGGGGTGCAATTCTGGCAAAGAATATAAGAGACCACTCTCTGGATTCATCGGACAGCGAGACAAGGAAAACCAACCAGTCCAGTGACAACAGTGAAAATGGATGGATCAAGATATGCCCATCCCAACCACAGAAATACTGGATGGGGAAGGTTGGCAGGAAGTACGATCCCCGAAGTCAAAGAAGAGACAGTGTTTCCTTGCCTCAGATCGGGCAAGCCAAGTCATAGACAGGTAGCAAATTCAGGTTGATCAACAAAGGACACCATGACACCCCGTATGCTGCCATAATTCACTTGGAAAGGAAATACTTCCTGAAGATATCAGTGTCCTCAAATCTGAAAGGGGCGTTTATTCTCACTTCCCGAAACATAGTCCTATGAGGTACTGCAGAAGGTGAACGACCTCGAATTACTACTTGTTCTCACAGAGCTAAAATTCAGAGAGCGGGTAACAAAAGGCGTATTAATTAATGAGCTATCCACTACACATGCCTCTTAATGCAGACCACAGTAACCAAAACATCGTGAAAGCTGAGTGGCTCCGAACCAAGAAGGACGGTAACCTAACAACGAAGCACATCTTGATTCAGCATATAGGACCTCTCCCATCTTAACTGGATATCTGCTGCTGGGAAAAATTCTTAGCAAGAATCTTTGAGGTTATTCAGGTGCCAGAGGTACAACCACCTCAGCCCCCTATGTCAATTTAAGGAATTGTGAGGCGTTTGCAGCGGGTCTCACCTGACCAAGGACTGCTTGGGTAAACTGAAGAGAGGTGAGGCTACGGAACCTGTGTCCGAGCTGCGGCAAAAAGAGTCATGGCTGGAACCTGTACTGCCCGGAGAAGCTCCGGCGGGTCAGAGCAGCATAGAAAATCCCAGTTGTCTAACCTCCAACCTAAAGTAGAGTCATCACCACTAAGAAGCAGAACCCAGCCCTCTTTCCCTGCCACAGCGACGGAGGAAACATCAACGACATAATATCCCCGCTTAGCAGGCTCCTGACATTTCAGCTCAAATTCCCACCCCACAACAGCAGCCAACAGGCCCCAAGCTACAGAAACAGACTATCGCCAACGTCTCTACCCTAACACTACAACAGCCACCAGTGAAATGCATTTTAGCCCAAGGAAACAGAGCATGCCATGCCATGTTACCCCTGAGCCATCAAATGATGTCTACAAACACGTCCGTCACCGAGGTTATATTTGACCTGACAGACTCGGTAGAAAGCAAAGATATTTGAGAGTCCATACGTTTATTAGCAAATATACCCGACCGCTCAACACAGCGTCCAGAGATAATCATGGGCAGATTTTTTTTTTTTTTAGCACAGGGACTACAGCAAGATCCCGATTACGGCCACATAACAGCTATCAATCTCAGATTCTCAAAGACATCTCGACTCTGACAGGACATCATAGGAAGAAGACCCTTGTCAGGACGCAGTTCCTGACGAATCAATCAATAAAAAAAACTCGCGTCATTTGTGACTTATATGTGGTCCAAGTTGGAACAAAACAACGTTATAACTTTCCTTCTCCTAAATGCAGCTTTATTGTGTATTCAAAAGGATGAGAGATTACACCAGGGTGTTTCTTTGTGTCAGTCTGAAAGACGATGTGGTCCGGGAAGCTGTCCTTTACCTGTGTACCACTTCTCGAGAAAGTCGTCACTCTGCCTGAAACGTGAATGCGGGAGGTCGTCCACATTGTTCACTCTCGTAGCCTCATCCCGGCCCCGCCTCACCTGCCCGCCTCACCTGCCCCTCGCTGCCCACACATGCATGACATCACACCATCCCAGGCCGCAGCTGCATTACGTCATTACCTTGCTCCATTCCACAAATGCAAAACGTCACCCCCAACTGCTGCAGTGCATTCCTTAATGCCACAACCCCAACCACTGCTCCATCACACAGCCACTGCCAGTTCTACCACTGTACCGTGACAACCACATCAACCCCCACCACTGTCCCGTGACAGCCATCTCATCCCTCACCACTGTCCCGTGACACAGCCACCCCCCAGTACTCGGCTCACACACTGAGGGTCCTGGTTCGAGCTCCGGCACGGGTGAAACGTTAGGCATATATCCTTACACCTGTTGCCCCTGATTCCTTAGCAGTTAGTAGGTACTTGCGTGTTAGCCGACAAGGTTAACCTAAGTTGCCCGAAATGCTCTGCATTACTAGGGGCTTTCTGTATTAATGTCAGTTAAAGTTGCATCGTTGTATCAGGTACGGATAGAAATAAAGATTGCTATTATTATTAGTGTTCCGTGATAGAGGTACCCCTACCACTGCCCCATGATACAGCCACCGCCACCACTGCCCCGTGGCACAGCCATCACCACTGCCCCGTGGCACAGTCACCACCATTGCCCCGTGGCACAGCCATCACCACTGCCCCGTGGCATAGCCACCACAACCCCTCCTCCACTCCATGATTCAGCCACCACCATCACCAATGCCCCATGACACAGTCAACGCCATTCACCAATGTCCCATGACACAGCTACCACCATCACCACCGTCTCGTGACACAGCCACAACCCTCACCACTGTCCTGTGACAAAGCTACAACCCTCACCACTGTCCCGTGACACAGCCACTTCCATCAACATTGTCCCGTGACACAGCCACCACCACCAACAGTCTCCCATGACATAGCCACCACCATCAACAGGGCTGCTCCGTGACAGTCACCACCATCACCACTACCCCGTGATACAGCCACACGTATCACTATTCACCACTGCACCGCGAAGCAGAAAGCAGTACAACTGTCAATGACACCACCACCACTGCCCTTGACACAGCAACACCACCACCACCACTGCCCCTTGACACAGCAACACCACCACCACCACCACTGCCCCTTGACACAGCAACACCACCACCACCACTGCCCTTTACACAGCAACACCACCACCACCACTGCCCCTGACACAGCAACACCACCACCACTGCCCTTTAACACAGCAACCATCACCATCACTACCCCTTGACACAGCACCCACCACCATCACCACTGCCCTTTAACACAGCAACCATCACCATCACTACCCATTAACACAGCAACCACCACCATCACCACCACTGCCCTTTGAAACACCAACCACCACCATCACCACCACTACCCCTTGAAACAGCAACCACCACTATCACCACCACTGCCCTTTGACACAGCAACCACCACCATCACCACTATCGCATAAAATAGCCTCTACTATCACCATCACAAGTGTACCGTGACACGGCAAGTGCCATCACTCACCACTGTTTCGGTACACAGCCACTCTAGCACTGCTCCGTGATACAGACACGTGTCACTGCTCCATGCCACATTCATCGCCATTACTATCCTGGTACACATCCACTACCATCACAACTGCCCCGTGATACTGATACCATCAATGTCTAGTGATACAGCCTCTCAACTATAGCCTGAGGACACACCCACCATTACCTGCCCCAGGACACAGCTAATACCACCACTGTCTAATGATACAGCCACCTCCACCAGTTCCCCGTGTTGTTGGCAGTCACCAACAACACTGCCACAGGACACAGTCACCAACAACACTGCCACAGGACACAGTCACCAACAACACTGCCACAGGACACATTCACCAGCAACACTGCCACAGGACACAGTCACCAGCAACACTGCCACAGGACACAGTCACCAGCAACACTGCCACAGGACACAGTCACCAGCAACACTGCCACAGGACACAGTCACCAGCAACACTGCCACAGGACACAGTCCCCAGCAACACTGCCACAGGACACAGTCCCCAGCAGCCTCGGGCATAAAAGGCTCGCTGGAGACTCCCACGCTTGGCTGAGGTCAACAGACTGTGGCATTCCCACCATCATCTTGCACACTTCTCTCGGAAGAGTACCGTAAAATATCCACACTTAGCAATGTAATTCCAAAGCCTATTAGACTGATATAATTTATATGGAAACAATATATCTATATCATTTATGAATAATTTTTTTTGCTTGCTGGAGTGAAACGTTGTTGTTCTAACAAGGTGAGTATAAATATTTTACCTACGTCTTCAAAATTATTTGGTATCCCAGAACGGGAACCTAAAGCGGTTGCCTGAACTGTTTTCTTTTTTTGTATTTCCTCCAGCTTTTTTAATTTATTTCGCTCATCATTCGAGCGCCTCATCCAGTCGACTTCAAGTTTTCATCACTTGTGTACGGTAACGAGGGCTAAATTCTTGGTACAATTGGTATGGTCACGTATCGTATTACAAAAGTTGTCGAACCCAGTCCCAGCATCCTAGATGGCTCAGAAAACTTCCGATACTCTCAGTGGAGTAACTTCAAATGTTGAAAAAAAGAGCCACAAAATTTGACGGCAGCGGAGAGTGAAATTCATATGTTTAGGAATAGATACGACAATTTTACATTTAAAATAAAATAATTTTTAGTTTAGCTGTTGTTCACGCCTACACTATTTAATGGCTGATGAATCTTGGTACCAGGATATTACGTATTAAGTTTCGTTTGTGTGCAGGCAAATTTGTTGATGTAGTAAATATAAACCTTAGAAATGCTGAAATCAACGCCATAACCGGAAAATGAATCTGTTTGGCATCAATTTTTCACCGTTAGTATAATTTCCTTGTCATGTTGGCACGTTAGAAACACTAACCTACTATTATTATTATTATTAGAATCATTATTAGTATCATCATTATTGTATATATAGAATATTAACACTATTCTGTCATTTCTTTCTAAGTCATGGCTGCAACTTGACTTAAAATACTGATATGATGGTATGTTATGTAAATATGTTATGGTATATTATGTTATATATGTCCGTGTTGCCATGTGACCGCATGCTAATGAGAGACAGGAAGTTAAATACTTGCACAGTTTGGCACCGTATTTTTGCAAGGCTGGTACTGTTCCCACAACAGTCTGTGAATATTCACAGAGCATTATTTAGCCTTGAGCGTTCTTTAAAGTTTGTTTTCTTCATACACGATCATACGGTTGGTAGGAAAGGAATTTATGCTTAATGAGAAATACATTAGTTACGCTCGTTCTCTCTATTATTCTTTATTATATATTTAATATTATTTCACATACAGTTGATGTATGATTGAATTGAATAATAAATGTTGTTTACTTGTGTAAAAAGAAGTATTAAGCAAGAATTACAGCATATTCTTGTTTATCAAACTTCTGCATCTCCCTATTCACTAGTCACACGTCATGTATTCTGGGTTATGATTGGCACACTTAATTCTTATTGTGGCCGAGGTAGCGCTCTTTAATCAAGAGCAGAGATCTAGCATCGCTCAGGACATTATTCACTCTCTGACTCTCACACAGACACCTGACACAGACAGGCAATTATAGTCAGGTACGATGTAGTCATTCCATCTTTTGTCCCTTGATATTATGGGAGAGAGAATATCAAGGCAGTACGAAGCTTTTGTGTTGAGTATCAGTGTCAGGCTATATTTTATTAGGCAGATTTAATTCTAATCTTGACTAAGCAGACATTTTTCTTCTCCTTACATTTTTCCAGCGTGTGAATTTATTATATTTTCCAGGTGTGTCTAGGGCCTTTTGACACTGACGTGGTTGTACTGCCTACAGTTACTTAATACTTTCCTGACACTTTCTTGAATTTAAAACTGGTGTTAAACTTTTAAGATCATCATTCCTAGTTATATGTTAATTCAAAGCTAATTTTCATATTTTTAAGGCATTATTATATTTATCTCAGTGTATTAGATATATCCATAGGGAATACTGAGGTAAGTTCCATAGGCTTATTTTATCCAGCTTTCTGTTAGGACGACGTGTGTATTTCTTTAATATTATGACACCAGTTTCGCGATTATAATTAAAATATTGTCCTGTGAATGCTTTACTGATATTAACCTGTCTTTGTACTTCACCAATCAACCATTATTTATTGCCCATCCCCCCCCCACACACACATAGCTTTCCGACACCTCAGTAAAGAGTCGGTCAGGTCTCTGTACACCGTGTACGTCAGGCCTATATTAGAATATGCAGCACCAGTTTGGAACCCACACATGGCTAAGTACGTCAGGAAGTTAGAGAAAGTGCAAAGGTTTGCAACGAGACTAGTCCCGGAGCTAATGGGCATGTCATATGAGGAGAGGTTAAGGGAAATTGACCTTACGACACTGGTGGACAGGAGGGACAGGGATGGGGGACATACCTGCAGTATACCTGGAGAGGGTTTTGCGAGTCAACGCCCCCGCGGCTCGGTCTGAGACAAAGACGTCGTGGTGGATCAGGGTCTGATCAACCAGGCTATTAGTGCTGGCCGCACGCAAACTGACGTACGAACCACAGCCCGGCTGGTCAGGTACTGACTTTAGGTGCCTGCCCAGTGCCTTCTTAGACAGCCAGGGGTCTCTAGGTAATCCTCCTTATGTATGCTGGGAGACCCCGGACACTTATTGTGTTCTCTCAGTGTACTCGTGGCGCCCCTGCTTTTCATTGGGTGAATGTTGCATCTCCTGCCGAGTCTTTTGCCTTCATAGGGAGTGATTTTCGTGTTCATTCGTCGCGCTGACCTCGGCCTGTGCGGACGCCTGCTTTTGAGCTCTCGCCTCTTACCCAGCCGACTGGCAATTACAAGATGGCGCAAGCAGTTAGAAGACGGGTTAACACTGTTTGCATAGAGCTTCTTCGTAGTACCATCTACGGGACGACGGCTTCTGTTCTACTTCCGGAGATCCTGAGATACTTATCATCTTGACATAAGTGACCTGTATGGAGTAGCCCTCAACGGAGCAAAACGCATTTTTGTTAAATTGGCAACTGCCAGTGTGTATGATTGGATGTCAACACAGCAGTGGAGGTACGACTACGGGATGTTTCAAGGCACTACATTTGGGTACGTGCCCGTAATGTGCCGTTTGAGGTTTTGGAAGAAGATCTACATGATGTTTTTGGTACTTATGGCACCATCCACCAGGTCACCAGTGGAAAGTGGATGGATGGTCTTTATGCCGGGTTGCCAGAGGGGTCTTTTTCACTGAACAAGATGACGTCACCAGAGGGGGAAGGGGTGACGAGTGTTGTGGAATCTACTGGGGAGGTACCACTTAGTAAGCAAGGTGACGCCGAGGAGGTGTGTGCTACACTCCCGCTGGCGTCCCAGGAAGGTGTGGAGTTGGGGGAAGTAGAGGTGGTTGAGCCTTGAGATCCAGAAGAGATTCTGGATGATACCCTCCAGATGGTTCTTAATGAGATGTTAGACCCTCAGAATTCGGCAGAGGTACACCATCTTGAAGCTGGTTCCGCTATTTTGGAGGACACTGATCAGAGGGTGGTGGGGGATGTAGTGGAGCAATCGATGGAGCACTCCTCGCCTCAGGTCGTGGAGGTGGAATTCCACCGTGCAGAGGACAGTGATGTGGACATGAGGATTGGTGGGGATTCTCGCAAACGGGCTGCGACCCAGTCCGACTCTGATGATATTGTGACGCCTGGACAAAGGTCTGGTAAAAAGATGTGGGCTTAAGCGTCAGCAACAGGTGTGAGTGGAGGGAAAACTCGAGGAGTAATTAAAGGACATGTTAAAGAAAATGAAAGTAAGGGTGTGGATAAGCCGAAAGTGAGATCCAAGGGAAAATCAACTTTAAAGGTTTTAAGTGTATCACAATTAACATAAACGGCTTAGGTGAGGTAAGAAAGCGAAAGTGGAATGTGCATCTGTTAAATCCGCATAGTGTAGAGGTGGTCATGTGGCGGGTCCATTATTTTGTAGGAGTTTCGAAGACTGAAGTGAAAAGGGTTTGGGTAGAGGGAGTTTTGAGACGGTTTGACATTGACGTGTGCTTTATTCAAGAGCACAATTTCAAATGTGGGAGATAATTGCGGTTGAAAGGTTATAGAATGTTTGTTGGTAGTTCAGGGAAATTAAAGGGTGGGGTGGCTGTGGCAGTGAGGGAGTCCAGGCCCTTTCGAGTAATGGTGTGGGAAGAAGGGGAAGGGGGAAGGGTGGTGAGGGTTGATGGGGGGTATGGGGGGAGGTTAGGGTATGTTTTATGGGGATTTATATGCCGGCAGATAGTAACAGTAAGGTAAAGGTGGATTTTGTATGAGAGGTTCTGCTTTATCATTTGAGGAGTTTACCCATGGTTTCTATTCTGGGCAGTGACTGGAATTGAGTAATCAGGAATAAGGATGTGGAGCCGAGAGGGGCGGGGTGCGTGCTTGGGGTTTTGAGGGATACATTACGTGAGGCTGGGGTTTCTGATGTGGTCAGGGGTGGTGGGTGGAGGGTAGAGCACACGTTTGTGAGGCGGGGTTATGTGGCGAGATTAGATCGGGTTTATATAACGCAGGGGCTTACGGTGGGGCGTGTGACGATGATAGACGTAGGTTTTTCAGATCACCGTGCGGTAATGGCAGAGGTGGCGTGGGATGGTATGGTTCACCAATCGGCTGGTTATTGGAAAATGAATGTCCGTTTGCTTAAGGAAGAGGAGGATGGGTTTTCTTTCCGGGATTGGAGGAGGAGGATCTTTTGGGATGGTGGGAGAAGTGTGCTAAAACGGGTATTAAGGAGTATTATCAGCATAGAGGAAGGGAGGAGGCACGGTGGAGGTATAGTCTACAGAAATACATTGAGGGGTAGCTGAATGAGTGTTATGAAAGGGGAGGGGGTGGTAGGTATGGGGACATTGAGGACCTGAGGGGAAGATTGAGGGACATGCAAAATGATTGATTCGATGCGATACGCATGAGGGGAGGTTTAGAGGTGGTGATATGGGGAGACAGACCATCGAGCTGTGTGTTGCGAAAGTTCAGGGAAAGGCAGCAGGCGACCACGATAATGGAATTAGAGGTGTGTAAAGAGGTGGGGGGATATAGGGAGGGCCAGGTTCTATGTACCACTGATGGGATGAGTAACTATGCGGATTTTTGGTTTAGGGAGAAATTATGGCAAGGGGAAGGAGGGAAAAGGGCGGGGGAGATTATAGGGGAAGGAATTCTGGAAGTTTTAGGAGAGGAGGAGAAGGAAGGGTTAGGAGGTAGGATCGGTGAGCAGGAGGTGGAGGAGGTGGTGACTAGCTTGAGTAGGGGAAAGGCTCCAGGGATTGATGGGATCCCTAATGATTTCTATATTGTTCATTAGGATTGTATGAAGGAATGTTTGGTGTGTTTATTTAACTGCATGAAGGAAGGGGAAGTGATGGGGGAGACGCAGGGCACGGGGATAGTTGTTTTGGTTCCCAAAGGAGGGGGTGGGAGGACTCTGAGTACCTATAGGGCAATCTCCCTCATGTGTTCTGATTATAAAATTTTTGCAAAGGTCTTAGGTAAACCTATGAAGAGGGTCCTCGATGTAGTCATCCATCAAGGGCAGTATGGGATACCAGGTAGAAGTATGCATGAGGGTCATGGGAGGATTAAGGATTTTTTGGAGAACAGGCAGGAGGGGGAGTTTTGGGGATTGACTGGAAGGAGGCATATGACTGTATAGACAGAGGAATGTTGAGGGTTATTTTGCAAAAACAAGGTTTTGGGGATGAGATCGTGCGGTGGGTGACAACTCTGTACTCGCCTGCTAGGGTTCGAGTCCAGGTTAATGGTAAGTTGGGTTTGTCGGTGCAGATGGGAAGGGGTTTGAGGCAGGGATGTCCCTTGTCTCAAATCCTCTTTGCGTGCATGCAAGATCTTTTTTATAGGCTTATAGAGCAAGGGGTGATGGAAAATTAAGGTTGGGGTTCTAGTAGTACAGGGATAGTAGGGTATGTGGATGACACCGCGGTTTTGGTGGGAGGGGAGGAAGGCTTGGGAAATGTGGGATGTATGATTGAGATCTTTGGTGCGGCTACGGGGATGAGGGTTAATGGGGCCAAGTCTAAATTATTGGAGGTGGGTATGTGGGGGAGGTTTGGGGGTAGTGTATGGGTGGAATGTTGTGGATAGAATTAAGATTTGTGAGGTTATGTACTTAGCGAATGCTGGGGAGGCGCAGAGGGTAAATTCTGAGGTGGTTGTAAGTCGAGCGTTGGGTAGGATGCAGGGTTGGAGGGCCGGGGATGTAACGTTGCAGCAGAGGGTTGTCGTTGTAAACATGCTTGTGTATAGTAAGTTGTGGGGAGTGGCGGAGATATATCCCCTGAGGACTGACGATATGGTGGAACTGCAGAGGAAGGTTTTGCGTTATGTATGGGGTTATGGGAGGCCATGGCTAAGGAAGGAGGTGGTGATGACGAGCGTAAGACAGGGGGCTGGGTCTCATAAATTTGGGGACATGTGTGAAGGCAGTCTATGTGAAGCAGCATTACCTGAGGGCGGGAGGGGAGAGGGGGAAACGAGTGGGAGAGGTCATGGTGGCTGTGAGGAAATGGTGGGTGGGGAAAGAGTTATTGGAGTGTGAAGATATGGTGCGCAATTTGTTGGCGATACGGGATCCATGGAAGGTAAAGGTTAGTAGGCTCGCGAGGGTAGGTAGGCGTGAGGAGGTGGTACAGGGAGTATATATATACCCGATGTATGATTGGAGAGGAATTTGGGAGGGCTTTCGTAAGATCAGGTTAAAGCCAAAGGTACGAGAGCTGGTATATAGGTTTTTGTTGGGGATTTTAGCTTCGAGGTCTGTACTATATAGGATGGGAATGATAGGGATGGGGAATTGTCTGCGATGCGAGGAGGATGAGACTGCTTTACATGTGGTATATTTTTGTGAGTCTTTGGGAGTTGTAAGGGTTTGGTTATCGAGGGTTCTTTGTATAATAGCGGGGAGGGATACCATATCGGCTTTGAGAGCTTTACATTTTGATGAGGAGGGGGGGTAACTAAGGATGTTCGGCGGGCTGTGATGTATGTGGTGGCGGATTTTTTGCATGTGTCTTGGGGTATGAGGGAGGTGGGGGTGGTTGTCGGGTGCGTGCTCTTGCGGCGAGCGTGTACCGCACGGTATGCAGGAATAGGCAAATATATGGGAGGGTGTGGGGAAAAAGTTTTCCTGTGGGTTATCGTAATCTGACGGTAGATGGTATGAATAGGTTGGGGGTGGGGTAACTGGATTGGGCTGGACTCTCTGAAACAGTAACTTTTTGATGCTGTTTAGGTGTCAGTAGGGAAGGGTGGGGGTTAGAGGGTGGAATGAGATTGCATGCTTTGTGGAGAATGTGAGTGGTGCAGTTGTTCGTGGATGAGGTGGGGGTGTACTGGGGAGGGGTGACGGAAGTCCTATGGCTTATAAAGGACTGGGGTTGTTTGACTTTGGACGTTAGGTATGAGACTGGTATTAAATCAATAACAACACTGTGACTTGCCAAGGATTCGAACCCACGTCGTTTTGGCCCCTCCCCTCATGGTGAGCGAAAATCACACATGATGCTCTAACCCACAGGACCAGGCAATCCTACAAGAATCACGCACCCAGCAGAACTAGGTGTTTTACCGTGATCCGAGGACATACTTTTATTTCATTCTACTCACCAAACGAGGTTAGAGCGTCATGTTTGATTTTCGCTCACCATGGGGTGAGCGACTAGCCGAGGATTCAAACCCATGTCGTTTTGGCCCACCCCATGGTGAGCGAAAATCAAACATGACGCTCTAACCCCGTTTGGTGAGTAGAATGAAATAAAAGTATGTCCTCGGATCACGGTAAAACACCTAGTTCTGCTGGGTGCGTGATTCTTGTAGGATTGCCTGGTCCTGTGGGTTAGAGCATCATGTGTGAGTTTCGCTCACCATGAGGGGAGGGGCCAAAACGACGTGGGTTCGAATCCTCGGCAAGTCACAGTGTTATTGATTTAATACCACTCGGTGGCCCGAAAAGAAAACATTCACCATCATTCACTCCATCACTGTCTTGCCAGAGGTGCGCTTATGCTACAGTTATAAAACTGCAACATTAACTTCAGAGTGCAGACACTGTACTTCCCATCTCCAGGACTCAAGTCCGGCCTGCTAGTTTTCCTGATTCCCTTCATAAATATTATCCTGCTCACACTGCAACAGCACGTCAAGTCCTAAAAACCATTTGTCTCCATTCACTCCTATCTAACACGCTCACGCACACAAAACCTCCTTTACCCCCTCCCTCCAACCTTTCCTAGGCCGACCTCTACCCTGCCTTCCCTAATCTACAGATTTATACACTCTCGAAGTCATTCTCTTTTGTTCCACCCTCTATTCATGTCTGAACCACCTCCTAGGTTCTCTATACATATGCTGCTGTGTATGATAATCTATGAAATTGTATTTGTGTATACCTGAATTAACTTAACAACTCCTACTCAGCCCTCTGGAGGGCCGAGGAGGAGTTGGTAATCCCGCACCTCCTTCTAATTTCAAAACTACGAATTCTCTGCATTATATTCACACCACACGTTGCCCTCAGACATGACATCTCCACTGCCTCCAGCCTTCTCTTTGTTGCATCAATCACCATCCATGCTTCACACCCATATAAGAGTGTTGGTATAACTATACTCTCATACATTCCCCTATTTGCTTCAATGAACAAAGTTCTTTGCACAGACTCCTCAGTGCACCACTCAATTTTTTTCCCCTCATCAATTCTATGATTCACCTCATCCTTCATAGACCCATCTGCTGACACGTCCACTCCTAAATATCTGAATACATTCACCTCCTCCATACTCTCTCCCTCCAATCTGATATCCAATCTTTCCTTACCTAAGTTTTTTTATCCTCATCACCTTACTCTTTCCTACATAGTAGGTTGGTAGACAGCAACTACCCTGGGAGGAACTACCGTCCTGCCAAATGCGTGTAATAGGGAAACCTGTAATTGTTTTACACAATGGAAGAATGTTGGTGTCTTTTTCTTTCAGTCTTAAAAACATGCTAGAAAGCAGGTACGTCTTGCTACTTTTAGTTACATTTAGGCACACGTATATGTATTCACACCAATCTGAATATTTTTCTAAATAGTTTTTGTTCATTTCCTCTCATCTCCATGAGGACGTTTAGAAGAATCTTTGTTCCATAAGCCATGCGTGTCGTATGAGGCGACTAAAATCCAGGGAATAATGGGCTAGTAACCATTTCTTCTGCATAGATTACTAAAAATAAGAAGAAAAACTTTATAAAGCTGGGATGTTTGAATGTGCGTGGATGTAGTGTACATGATAAGAAAGAGATGATTGCTAATGTTATGAATGAAAAGAAGTTGGATGTCCTGGCTCTAAACGAAACAAAGCTGAAGGGGGTAGGAGAGTTTCAGTGGGGAGAAATAAATGGGATTAAGTTAGGAGTATCTGAGAAAGTTAGAGCAAAGAAAGGGGTCGCAATAATGTTGAAGGATCGGTTATGGAAGGAGAAGAGGGAATATAAATGAATAAATTCAACGATTATGTGGATTAAAATAAGGGTCAGATGCGAAAAGTCGGTCATATTAAGGGTGTAAGCATCTGAAGAAAAGAGGAGTGTAGGGGAAAGAGATTTTGGGAGATATTAAGCGACTGTTTAGGAACTTTTGAACCAAGTGAGAGAGTAATTGTTGTAGTTAATGCTAAAGTGGGAGAAACCGTTGGAGAGTTTGGTAGGTAAGTTTGGGGTGACTAGTGTAAATGATAATGGGGGGCTTTGAACTTTGTATAGAAAGGGGTTTGGTAATAGGTAATCCATATTTTAAGAACAAAAACGATAAATAAGTATACAAGACATGATATACGGCGTAATGGTAGTAGTTTGTTGGACTGATGGGGAGACTATAGAGGAGCTATAGATATATCAAATCATTTTTTATTTGTAGCTACAGTGAGAGTAAAAACTAGATGAATATAGCATAAGAACATAAAAAAGAAGGAACACTGCAGCAGGCCTACTGGCCCATGCGAGGCAGGTCCAATTCACTCACCGGCTTAAGCCAATGCCTTAAGGTAGTCAGGTCAGGTCCCATTTCCTAAGGAAGGAGCACGGCATCTGACCTAGTATCACAAGCTGGTCAGGTCCAACTTACACCCACCCACACCCACTCATGTATTTATCTAACCTATTTTTAAAAGTACACAACTTCTTAGCTTCTATGACGGTACTCGGGAGCTTGTTCCACTTATCCACAACTCTAATTACCAAACCAGTGCTTTCTTATATCCTTCCTGAATCTGAATTTTTCCAACTTAAATCCGTTGCTGCGAGTCCTGTCTTGGCTAGATATTTTTAGCACGCTATTTACATCCCCTTTATTCATTCCTGTTTTCCATTTATACACCTCAATCATATCAACCCTAATTCTACGCCTTTCTAGAGAGTGCAGATTCAGGGCCCTCAGTCTATCTTCATAGGGAAGATATCTGATACATGGGATCAACTTTGTCATCCTTCTCTGTACGTTTTCCAATGCATTTATATCCATTCTGTAATACGGTGACCAGAACTGTGCAGCATAATCTAAATGAGGCCTAACCAGAGATATATAGAGTTGAAGAACAACCTGAGGACTTCTATTATTTATACTTCTTGATATGAAGCAAAGGATTCTGTTAGCTTTATTGCGAACACTTATTCACTGTTATCTTGGTTTCAGATTACTGCTAACCAGAAGTCCTAAATCCTTTTCGCAATCAGTAATATTAAGATCTACATTATTTAATTTATATGTGGCATGGTTATTGTCCTGTCCAACATTTAGGACTTTGCATTTGTCTATATTAAACTGCATCTGCCACTTCGACCACTGCATCAGTCTATTCAAATCATCCTGGAGTGCTCTAATGTCCTCATTAGAATGAATTGGACGGCCTATTTTGGTGTCATCAGCAAATTTTCTTATATCACTATTTATTCCCTCATCTATGTCGTTTATGTAAATTGTGAACAACACGGTTCCCAACACTGACCCCTGTGGAACATCGCTTGTGACGTGCCCCCATTCTAATTTCTCCCAATTTATGCAAACTCTCTGCTGTATATTTGTCAACCATGCCTCTACCCAGGATAAAAAAAATCCTCCTATTCCGTGTGCCTTAAGTTTCCTCAATAGCCTCTGATGTAGAACTCTATTGAAAGCCTTACTGAAGTCCATATATAAACTAAAGAAGGAGGCAGTTAGGGAAAGATTTAAGCTACTATTGGAAGAAATATGGGCTATTGAGAGTATAGGCAATGAGGTTGAAGGTGTGTGGGGTAGATTTAAAAATGAAGTGTTAGTAGTAGGGAATCTGCCAGAGAAACGCAAAATGGCCGCCATGCCTCCAGAGGGTATGCCACAGCTCCTCATTCCACAGCCCCTCATCCCTGAGCGGTCTCCTTCCGCGCGCTCGTGCCCCCGCCCCGCCGCGCCCGCCCGCGCCCAGCCCCACGCCCCCAACGCCCACGCCCACGCCCCCCACGCCCCCTTTTTTTGAATTTTCGATTTTTTTCGAATTTTCATTTTTTCGATTTTTTTTCGAATTTTCATTTTTTTTCGAATTTTCATTTTTTTTCGAATTTTCATTTTTTTTCGAATTTTCATTTTTTTCAATATTACTTCTGATATTTTTTACTTGACCTCTATGGAGAGTCAGAGATATGGTAACCCCCTATGGGGTATATTAAAACTTTTCTCATTTTTCAATACAAAGAACGAAAGTTTTGAAGATACCTATGGGATATTCCTTAAAATTTCTCGATATTCTGTAATACTTCAGTCACCCTCCATCTCCTTGGATCAAGTTTTGAGATCCCCCCTATGGAGTAGAAATTTTCTCGATTTCAATATTCTATCATCCATCCATCTCCTTGGATCAAGTTCCTTATGGGGTAGAAATTTTCTCGATTCCAATAAAAAGAATGAAAAGACTCATTTTTACTAATTCATCAGAAAAGACACCCTATGAGGTCTCTCTTTAAGTAAATTGAATTAAGACTTACCTACTTTTGGAATTTCATCAAATTCACTTCCATCTCCCCAAAACCCCTGATCCACTTCCTTGGATCAAGATCACCCATCTCCCGCCCACACCCTCTTGGTGGTCAGTGACGTCACAATATTTCCTCAGACAAGCTTAAACATGAGAAGAGTACAACAAGTTCAATCAAGCGAGCCCAGGTGTGGTGTGAGGTCACGTGATGTTTACCCGTGACGTCACAATATTTCCTCGAATCAAGTTTTTGTATAACCCCCTATGGGGCTCTCTTTTTTAAGTTAAAAGAATTTATTGTAGGTTAACACTAATACACATTTTTCATTTATTTATTTTATTATAGAAAGATACAATTTTTCCAGTCTTACATTAACATAGGAAAAACATAACACGAATTAAGATTTCGGCTAACAGAGTAAAAAGATACATTTTCCATGTTTTCAGGTAATACGTTAATTTTCAGTCGTTTTAATACCCACTTTAAGATTTTCCACTTATAACTCACAATATTTTTTACTATTTCATCAGAAAACGATCCAATTCAACAAATTTTTAAGACGTTTCATCCACCCCAGCGCCTGAGGTCACGACCTCACCTGCTCTCTACCACACACACACACACACACCCCATCTCCCACCCATCACAGGCCC
The DNA here is from genome assembly GCA_009830355.1 of Cherax destructor. Lineage (NCBI taxonomy): Eukaryota > Metazoa > Arthropoda > Malacostraca > Decapoda > Parastacidae > Cherax > Cherax destructor. Next base: position 52,477 of record WNWK01008984.1, read on the forward strand.
ACCCCAGCGCCTGAGGCCATGACCTCACCTGCTCTCTCTCTCTCTACCTCACACACACACGCACGCGCGCGCGCACACACACACACACACACAAACTACACTCGCCCCAAAATCACTCATCTCAATTTTTTTTCCAGTTTTACTAATTCATCCAAAAAAAAGATCATTTAACCTATGAATACTTTCACTAAGATCACATTTTTACACATTCCCCCAAAACACCATTGAACACCACCAAAACGCCATTGAATACACCCAAAACACTATTGAACACCACCAAAACACCATCAAACTTTCCCTCAAAACACTATAACCAACTTTTTAAGATGACAAAACCACTATCTAAGTACACTCATCCCAATATTTTTCCCCGTTTTACTAATTCATCCAAAAAAAAGATCATTTAACCTATGAATACTTTCACTAAGATCACATTTTTACACATTCCCCCAAAACACCATTGAACACCACCAAAACGCCATCGAATGCACCCAAAACACTATTGAACACCACCAAAACACCATCAAACTTTCCCTCAAAACACTATAACCAACTTTTTAAGATGACAAAACCACTATCTAAGTACACTCATCCCAATATTTTTCCCCGTTTTATTAATTCATCCAAAAAAAAAAGATCATTTAACCTATGAATACTTTCACTAAGATCACATTTTTACACATTCCCCCAAAACACCATTGAACACCACCAAAACGCCATCGAATGCACCCAAAACACTATTGAACACCACCAAAACACCATCAAACTTTCCCTCAAAACACTATAACCAACTTTTTAAGATGACAAAACCACTATCTAAGTACACTCATCTCAATATTTTTCCCGTTTTACTAATTCATCAAAAAAAGTAATCACTAAAACACACTTTCAAAACACAATCACCATTGAACACCGCCAAAAACACCTCTGAATACTCCCAAATCATCGTTTGAACACCATCACACCCACATATATTCCCCGTTTTCAGGTAACAGGCTAAATCAATAACTTTCAAGACATATTCTCACATCCCTCAACATCTCATTCATCATTTGAATACCCTCAAAAACACTATCAAACACCACAAATAACATTTAACCTAACCTAACTTTAACTTCAAATCACTCTAAAACATAACACATTACCAAAACTAACACAGTCACCACCAACCAAGACATATCATAATCACATTTTTTATAAACATCCCCTCAAATCATTATAACCAACTTTATAAGATCATTAATCTCAATCCACTAAGATCACTCATTTCAATTTTTTCCCGTTTTACTAATTCATCCAAAAAAAAGTAAAATCCATATCCAAAGAACATTTTTCATATACATTCCCTCGTATCACCAACCGAGAACACTATTACTGATTTTTCCTCGTTTTACTAATTCATCCAAAAAAGATCATTAGGACAAAGATCGCTAAAACTATGAATACTTTTTACTAATGGAACACTTCCAAACAACATTAGAACATTTCCAAATTACATTAGAAAATTCCCAGGTTACTTTGAACACATCCAATACATTATTAGAACACTCCCAGATTACTTTGAGCACATCCAAAACAATATTAGAACGCCCTCAGATTACTTCCAAACAATATTAGATCTCAATCAAAAACACTCTTATACCTCATTTGAACACCACCAAATCACTCTTGTGCATCATATGAACACCTTCAAAAACACTATCAAACACCTCAAATAACATTTAACCTAACCTAACTTTAACTTCAAAACACTCTAAAACATGACACACCACCAACCAACTAAGACATATCATATTCCCATTTTTACAAAAATCTCCTCAAATCACTCAAAATCACCATTGAATTCTTCCAAGACATCATCAAACTTTCCCTCAAAACATTCCCTCAAAACACTCCAACCAAGATCACTACTTACCTCCAACTCGGATAAAACATGAACACAAAAAATACATGAACATAATCCTATCGCAAAAAACACAACGCCTTGACCACCAAAACACTCTTATACATCATTTGATTACTCCCAAACACCATTTGAATACTCCCGAAACAATATATAACATTTAACCTAACCTAACCTAACAACATCTAACCTAACCAAAAAAAAGCATCTAATCTAACAACTTAACCTTCAAAAACACTATCATACACCACAAATAACATTTAACCTAACCTAACCTAACAACATCTAACCTAACCAAAAAAATAGCATCTAATCTAACAACTTAACCTTCAAAAACACTATCAAACACCACAAATAACATTTATCCTAACCTAACTTATCCTTCAAATCACTCATTCACCATTTGAACACCTTCAACTAACACAGACATACACCCTCCAACTAAGTCATGGAACATTATCAAAAAACTAAGACACCTTCAACTAACACCTGACACATCAACAAAACCTATACAAGACATATTCACCAATCTTATACCTAACATGAGCCATATCCAACATCTAAGACAAATAAAAAATCTAACTCATATACACAATATAATATATAACTGCAAATACCATGTCACGATCACCACCAACTATAACATATCATGTACCCAAAAAATCTAAGAAACACCAAAACTAAGACATACACTTCCAACTATATCATGACATGAACACACAACCAACTTATACACGACCTAATCACAACAAAACTTAAGACATGAAACATATACACAAAATAAGGCATAAACACAAATATTCTAAGATCCACCAACTAAGACATAATATGAACCCACAAACAAATTTAAACCATCAGTCAGGTCAAAAATCTAAGACACAGACACCACCAACTAAGATATATACACAAAATAAGACATAGGCACAAAACACCATAATCACATGATAACCATAAAATCTAAGACATATTAAAAAATCTAAGAGATGCACACAAAAATAAGATAGACACCACCAACTAATATGCGACATAAACACAAAATTTTAAAACATGTAACATTAAAAATCTATGACATAATAAAATATTCTATGATATATAAACAAAATAAGACATGATCACTATAACATGCACCCCAAACTTATACACGTCATGATCACAAACAAATTTAAGACACGAGTCATACATAGTACACTATGGGGTGCATGTTATAGTGATCATGTTATGGTATTTTTGTGCATGTGTCTTATTTTGTTTATATAATAGAATATTTTATTATGACAGATTTTTTTAATACGTTACATGTCTTAAATTTTTGTGATTATGTCGCATATTAGTTGGTGGTGTCTATCTTATTTTTGTGTAGATCTCTTAGATTTTTTTTTTATTATGTCTTAGATTTTATGGATATCATGTCTTATGTCTTAAATATGTTGTGATTATGGTGTTTTTGTGCCTATGTCTTATTTTGTTTATATGTCTTAGTTGGTGGTGTCTGTGTCTTAGATTTTTGACCTGACTGATGGTTTAAATTTGTTTGTGGGTTCATATTATGTCTTAGTTGGTGGATCTTAGAATATTTGTGCTTATGTCTTATTTTGTGTATATGTTGTGATTAGGTCATGTATAAGTTGGTTGTGTGTACATGTCATGTCATAGTTGGAAGTGTATGTCTTAGTTTTGGTGATTCTTAGATTTTTTTGGTGAATGAGTGATTTGAAGGATAAGTTAGGTTAGGATAAATGTTATTTGTGGTGTTTGATAGTGTTTTTGAAGGTTAAGTTGTTAGATTAGATGCTATTTTTTTGGTTAGGTTAGATGTTGTTAGGTTAGGTTAGGTTAAATGTTATTTGTGGTGTATGATAGTGTTTTTGAAGGTTAAGTTGTTAGATTAGATGCTATTTTTTTGGTTAGGTTAGATGTTGTTAGGTTAGGTTAGGTTAAATGTTATATATTGTTTCGGGAGTATTCAAATGGTGTTTTGGGAGTAATCAAATGATGTATAAGAGTGTTTTGGTGGTCAAGGCGTTGTGTTTTTTGAAAGTGTGTTTTGTGTTTTTGCGATAGGATTATGTTCATGTATTTTTGTGTTCATGTTTTATCCGAGTTGGAGGTAATAGTGATCTTGGTTGGAGTGTTTTGAGGGAATGTTTTGAGGGAAAGTTTGATGATGTCTTGGAAGAATTCAATGGTGATTTTGAGTGATTTGAGGAGATTTTGTAAAATGGGAATATGATATGTCTTAGTTGGTTGGTGGTGTGTCATGTTTTAGAGTGTTTTGAAGTTAAAGTTAGGTTAGGTTAAATGTTATTTGAGGTGTTTGATAGTGTTTTGAAGGTGTTCATATGATGCACAAGAGTAATTTGGTGGTGTTCAAATGAGGTATAAGAGTGTTTTGATTGAGATCTAATATTGTTTGGAAGTAATCTGAGGGCGTTCTAATATTGTTTTGGATGTGCTCAAAGTAATCTGGGAGTGTTCTAATAATGTATTGATGTGTTCAAAGTAACCTGGGAATTTTCTAATGTAATTTGGAAATGTTCTAATGTTGTTTGGAAGTGTTCCATTAGTAAAAAGTATACATAGTTTTAGCGATCTTTGTCCTAATGATCTTTTTTGGATGAATTAGTAAAACGAGGAAAAATCAGTAATAGTGTTCTCGGTTGGTGATACGAGGGAATGTATATGAAAATGTTCTTTGGATATGGATTTTACTTTTTTGGATGAATTAGTAAAACGGGAAAAAATTGAAATGAGTGATCTTAGTGGATTGAGATTAATGATCTTATAAAGTTGGTTATAATGATTTGAGGGGATGTTTATAAAAAATGTGATTATGATATGTCTTGGTTGGTGGTGACTGTGTTAGTTTTGGTAATGTGTTATGTTTTAGAGTGATTTGAGTTAAAGTTAGGTTAGGTTAAATGTTATTTGTGGTGTTTGATAGTGTTTTTGAGGTATTCAAATGATGAATGAGATGTTGAGGATGTGAGAATATGTCTTGAAAGTTATTGATTTAGCCTGTTACCTGAAAACGGGGAATATATGTGGGTGTGATGGTGTTCAAATGATGATTTGGGAGTATTCAGAGGTGTTTTTGGCGGTGTTCAATGGTGATTGTGTTTTGAAAGTGTGTTTAGTGATTACTTTTTGATGAATTAGTAAAACGGGAAAAATATTGAGATGAGTGTACTTAGATAGTGGTTTTGTCATCTTAAAAGTTGGTTATAGTGTTTTGAGGAAAGTTTGATGGTGTTTTGGTGGTGTTCAATAGTGTTTTGGGTGCATTCGATGGCGTTTTGGTGGTGTTCAATGGTGTTTTGGGGGAATGTGTAAAAATGTGATCTTAGTGAAAGTATTCATAGGTTAAATGATCTTTTTTTTTTGGATGAATTAGTAAAACGGGGAAAAATATTGGGATGAGTGTACTTAGATAGTGGTTTTGTCATCTTAAAAAAGTTGGTTATAGTGTTTTGAGGGAAAGTTTGATGGTGTTTTGGTGGTGTTCAATAGTGTTTTAGGTGCATTCAATGGCGTTTTGGTGGTGTTCAATGGTGTTTTGGGGAATGTGTAAAAATGTGATCTTAGTGAAAGTATTCATAGGTAAAATGATCTTTTTTTTGGATGAATTAGTAAAACTGGAAAAAAAATTGAGATGAGTGATTTTGGGGCGAGTGTAGTTTGTGTGTGTGTGTGTGTGTGTGCGCGCGCGCGCGCGCGTGCGTGTGTGTGTGAGGTAGAGAGAGAGAGAGCAGGTGAGGTCATGGCCTCAGGCGCTGGGGTGGGCCTGTGATGGGTGGGAGATGGGGTGTGTGTGTGTGTGTGTGTGTGTGTGGTAGAGAGCAGGTGAGGTCGTGACCTCAGGCGCTGGGGTGGATGAAACGTCTTAAAAATTTGTTGAATTGGATCGTTTTCTGATTAAATAGTAAAAAATATTGTGAGTTATAAGTGGAAAATCTTAAAGTGGGTATTAAAACGACTGAAAATTAACGTATTACCTGAAAACATGGAAAATGTATCTTTTACTCTGTTAGCCGAAATCTTAATTCGTGTTATGTTTTTCCTATGTTAATGTAAGACTGGAAAAAATGTATCTTTCTATAATAATAAAATAAATAAATGAAAAATGTGTATTAGTGTTAACTTACAATAAATTCTTTTAACTTAAAAAAGAGAGCCCCATAGGGGGTTATACAAAAACTTGATTCGAGGAAATATTGTGACATCACAGGTAAACATCACGTGACCTCACACCACACCTTTGCTCGCTTGATTGAACTTGTTGTACTCTTCTCATGTTTAAGCTTGTCCGAGGAAATATTGTGACGTCACTGACCACCAAGAGGGTGTGGGCGGGAGATGGGTGATCTTGATCCGAGGAAGTGGATCAGGGGTTTTGGGGAGATGGAAGTGAATTTGATGAAATTCCAAAAGTAGGTAAGTCTTAATTCAATTTAATTAAAGAGAGACCTCATAGGGTGTCTTTTCTGATGAATTAGTAAAATGAGTCTTTTCATTCTTTTTATTGGAATCGAGAAAATTTCTACCCCATAAGGAACTTGATCCAAGGAGATGGATGGATGATAGAATATTGAAATCGAGAAAATTTCTACTCCATAGGGGGGATCTCAAAACTTGATCCAAGGAGATGGAGGGTGACAGAAGTATTACAGAATATCGAGAAATTTTAAGGAATATCCCATAGGTATCTTCAAAACTTTCGTTCTTTGTATTGAAAAATGAGAAAAGTTTTACCATACCCCATAGGGGGTTACCATATCTCTGACTCTCCATAGAGGTCAAGTAAAAAATATCAGAAGTAATATTGAAAAAATGAAAATTCGAAAAAAAATGAAAATTCGAAAAAAATGAAAATTCGAAAAAAAATCGAAAAAATGAAAATTCGAAAAAAATCGAAAATTCAAAAAAAAAGGGGGGGGCGTGGGGGGCGTGGGCGTGGGGGGGCGTGGGCGTTGGGGGTGTGGGTCTGGGCGCGGGCGGGCGCGGCGGGGCGGGGGCACGAGCGCGCGGAAGGAGACCGCTCAGGGATGAGGGGCTGTGGAATGAGGAGCTGTGGCATACCCTCTGGAGGCATGGCGGCCATTTTGCGTTTCTCTGGCAGATTCCCTACTACTAGTGTTAATGTTCAGCAGAAGTTTATGGTTACAGGAAAGTGGGTGCGGGAGGGAAGAAGAGCACTTGGTGGAATGATGATGTAAAGAGAGTAGTAAGAGAGGTTTTTTTCAAAGTTGAAGTGATACAAGAAGGGAGGAGAGAAAAAGAGAGGTTAAAAGTGAAGGAATGTTAGAGGAAAGCAAATGAGAGAGAGTGTGAGATGCTATCAATAAATTTTGTTTAGAATAAGAAAAAGTTTTACAGTGAGGTTAATAAGTCAAAGCCGAGGAAACGAATGGATTTAACAGTTACAAATGTGAGAGGAGAGTTATTAGATAGAGAGTTAGAGGTATTGGGAAGATGGAGGGAATATTTTGAAGAATTGTTAAATGTTGAAGAAGATAGGGAAGCTGTGATTTCATGTATTGGGCAGGGAGGTATAACATCTTTTAGGAGTGAGGAAGAGCCAGTTGTTAGTGTGGTGGAGGTGCGTGAGGCAATGGGTAGAATGAAAGGGGGTAAACAGCTGGGATTGATGGGATAAAGACAGAAATGTTAAAAGCAGGTGGGTATATAGTTTTGGAGTGGTTAGTGATTTTATTTAATAAATGTATGGAAGAGGGTAAGGTACCTAGGTATTGACAGAGAGCATGCATAGTTCCTTTGTATAAAGGCAAACGGGACCAAAGGTAGTGTAAAAAATTGAGGGGAAATAACCTGTTGAGTATACCTGGAAAAGTGTATGGTAGAGTTATTGAAAGAATTAAGAGTAAGAGGAAGAGCATGATCGCAGATGAACGAAGAGGTTTAGGAAGGGTACGGGGCTTGTAGACCAAGTGTTTGCAGTGAAACATATAGGTGAATAGTATTTGGATAAGGGTAAAGAGGGTTTTATTGCATTTATGGATTTGGAAAGGGCGTATGATAGGGTGGATAGGGAGGTTAATGTGGCAGATGTTGCAAATGTATGGAATAGGAGGAAGGTTACTGAGAGCAGTTAAGACTTTTTACGAGAATAGGTTAGACTGTATAGGAGAGGGGAAGATTATTTCCCAGTAAAAGTAGTCCTTAGACCGGGATGTGTGATGTCACCATGGTTGTTCAATATATTTGTAGATGGAGTTGTAAGAGAAGTGAATGCGCGGGTGTTGGCAAGAGGTGTGGGGTTAAAAGATAACGACTCTAACACAAAGTGGGAGTTGTCACAGTTGCTTATTGCTAATGACACTGTCCTTTTGGGAGATTCTGAAGGAAAGTTGCATAAGATGGTGGACGAGATTGGTAGGTTAAGTATAAGAAGGAAATTAAAAGTGAGCATAGAAAAGAGTAAGGTGATGAGGATAACAAAAAAATTAGGTTATGAAAGATTGTATGTCAGATTTGAGGATATCAGATTTGGATATAAGATTTGGATATCAGATTTGGATATCAGATTTGGATATCAGATTTGGATATCAGATTTGGATATCAGATTTGGATATCAGATCTGGATATCAGATTTGGATATCAGATTGGAGGAAGTGAATGTATTCAGACATTTGGGAGTGGACGTGTCAGCAGATGGATCTCTGAAAGACGAAATGAATTACAGAACTGATGAGGGGGATAAAGGTAAGTGGTAGACTGAGGAATCTGTGGAGACAAAGAACGTTGTCCATGGAAGCAAAGACGGAAAGTATAAGAGTATAGTTATACCAACGATGTTATATGAGTGTGAGACATGGGTAGTGAATGTTACAACAAGGATAAGGTTGTGGCAGTGGAGATGTCGTGTCTGAGGGCAATGTGTGGTGTGAATATAATGCAGCGAATTCGTAACCCGTGGCCTGGTGGCAAAAGCTCTTGCTTCACACGGTGAGGGTCCGGGTTCTATTCCCGGCGAGGGCTGAAACATAGGCCGTGTTTCCTTACACCTGTTGTCTAAGTTCACCTATCAGTAAAATGGGTACCTGGGTTTTAGTAGACTGGTAAGGGTCACATCCCGGGACAAAACTAACTTAATTTGCCTGAAATACTGTGTAACAAGTGGCTTTCTATATAGTAGTGTGTCATTGATGTCAGCTAGGCCTGTATACCTTGTACATATACTTTTAGAAATAAAGATATTACTATTATATTAAAAGTATTATCCAGAAAGGATAAGGAGGCTGAGGAGGGTTTGTTGAGATGGTTCGGACATTTAGAGAGGATGGAAGGAAATAGAATGACTTGGAGAGTGTATAAATCTGTTGTGGAAGGAAGGCGGGATAGGGGTCGGCCTAGGAAAGGTTGGCGGTTTTGTGCGAGGGGCTTGGACTTTCAGCAAGCACATGTGTGTGTATTAGATAGGAGGAAGTGGAGAGAAATTGTTTTTATGACTTGACGTGCTGTTGGAGTGGGAGCAAAGTAACATTTATGAATCGAATCCTGAAACCGGCAGGCCGGACTTGAGTCCTGGAGGTGGAAAGTACAGTGCTTGCACTCAGAAGGAGGGGTGTTCATATGTTGTATTTTTTTCACTGTCGTATAGGCGCGCCTCTGGCAAAACAGTGATGGAGCAAATGATGAATAATTTATATATATATATATATATATATATATATATATATATATATATATATATATATATATATATATATATATATATATATATATATATTCAAGTCACAGTATTGTGCCTTTTTATTCTTTCCTGTTGAAGTGTGAGGTAAGTGAAGGGATTCGGGAAACAGAAAAACACTTCGTAAGAGGGTTAATGATATTGCAGTTCGTATCGTTATCTTAGCTGTGGTGTAGCTGCGCTTTTGGCAAAATAGGAGTTGAATGAGTGACAGCAAATGTGTTTCCTCTTTTTCTTGCCAATCTGCCTCAATGGGAAGCGGCCGGCGTGTTAAAACATACATTCCATTTCTTTAATTTAATTTTATGTTTGTCCAGCAGCCGTCTGCAAGTTTACGTCTCTAGTATTTTTGTTTCTATTTTCCGAGTTAAAATTCTACTGTGTCCCATGATGCTGTATTATCTCATTCAACTTATTGGAAATCATTTATACCTATTCTATCTCCATTCTGGAACAATACAATACTATTGAACACCAGCCTAATGCATGAATGACTCACAGAATGTTCCATTACGGTGGTTTAACTCAGTTTCCAGACATTGCCTTGTCATAATCCTTGAGAGTTTCGTGCTTCATTCTTTTCATTGGTGAACACAGGTTTTCAGAATTTATCAAGCTAGCACCTCTGTCTGCTGTTGATCGTGTCTTCTGATATATCAGTACTGTTGGTCACTATACATTACTAGATCCTCATATTTAACTTTTAATTCTGGAAGACTACTCACCCATTTGTTCTGGTGTTTTTATGGGAATAAATATGTAGAAAATGATTAAACGTGTCTTCAGTGACCCTCTTTATCTGACCCCCTCCGCCCTCCCGACTGCCTCATTCACATGTATAGACTCGTTTCCGTCTAACATTACTTGTTGTGTGGCCACTGACGTGTTTACCCCTGAGTTGCAACATGTGGGGGCTGGGGTGTTTCCCTCACGGTGACCCTAAGCTCCTGGATACTTATTACTTCCTGTGGAAATACCTGTTCAACAAACTCTGAACAATTTCCTGTGTGGGTATGTGTGTGTGTGTGTGTGTGTGTGTGTGTGTGTGTGTGTGTGTGTGTGTTATGCAGTCACCTAATTGTGGTTGCAGGGGTCGATTCATACCTGCAGGGGTCGAGTCATAGCGTGTGTGCGTGTGTGTGTACTCACCTATTTGTACTCTCCAATTTGTGGTTGCAGGGGTCGAGTCATAGCGTGTGTGCGTGTGTGTGTACTCACCTATTTGTACTCTCCAATTTGTGGTTGCAGGGGTCGAGTCATAGCTCCTGGCCCCGCCTCTTCACTGATTGCTACTAGGTCCTCTCTCTCCCTGCTCCATGAGTTTTATCAAACCTCGTCTTAAAACGTCACTTTCTAGGCTATTCCACTTCCTGACAACTCTGTGACTGAAGAAATACTTCCTAACATCTCTTTGACTCATCTGAGTCTTCAACTTCCAATTGTGACCCCTTGTTTCTGTGTCCCCTCTCTGGAACATCTTGTCTCTGTCCACCTTATCTATTCCTCGCAGTATTTTATATGTCGTTATCATGTCTCCTCTAACTCTCCTGTCCACTAGTGTCGTCAGGCCGATTTCCCTTAACCTTTCTTCGTAGGACAATCCCCTTAGCTCTGGGACTAGTCTTGTTGCAAACCTTTGCACTTTCTCTAATTTCTTGACGTGCTTGACCAGGTGTGGGTTCCAAACTGGTGCTGCATACTCCAGTATGGGCCTGACGTATATGGTGTACAGAGTCTTGAAAGATTCCTTAGTGAGGTATTGGATCGCGAGTGTGTGTGTGTGTGTGTGTGTGTGTGTGCGCTTGCGCGCGCGCGAATGTGTAATTAACAATTTGTAATTACCTCCTTGGGTGTGCGGGGATGTAATGAGGGTGACCTCTAGCCATTGGTCCCGCCTTTCGATTTCCGATTAACTGACGTGACTGAGCTCTTTCGTATATCTTTTTTTTTATATCCCTTTCTTAGAGTTCTCTACCACTGTGTCACCATTCTTACCTTGATGAAGTTCTTCCTAATATCGTTCTTTCTCCTTTGGGTAATTTCCAGCTATCCCTCCGCGTTGGTGGAAACAGCGGAAAATACACATTCTGCACCTTTTGAAATTGTATTATTATTTGTTTCCTAGTTGGTAACCACTTCTTACACATGTGTGCTATACGTATATGAGGTGGTAACTGTTTCCTACATACATGTGCTATACGTATATGAGGTGGTAACTGTTTCCTACATACATGTGCTATACGTATATGAGGTGGTAACTGTTTCCTACATACATGTGCTATACGTATATGAGGTGGTAACTGTTTCCTACATACATGTGCTATACGTATATGAGGTGGTAACTGTTTCCTACATACATGTGCTATACGTATATGAGGTGGTAACTGTTTCCTACATACATGTGCTATACGTATATGAGGTGGTAACTGTTTCCTACATACATGTGCTATACGTATATGAGCTGGTAACTGTTTCCTACATACATGTGCTATACGTATATGAGCTGGTAACTGTTTCCTACATACATGTGCTATACGTATATGAGGTGGTAACCACTTCTTACACATGTGTGCTATACGTATATGAGGTGGTAACCACTTCTTACATATATGTGCTATATGATGCAATCTAAGACCACCTGGAAATATTTAATTTGATCAATGAATCTCAACGTGATGTTTGCAAGAGGGCGTCTCGGATTACGAATTTTCTTTGTTTAATGATGAAAAAATATGTTATTGTGTATATATTAACTTGATTACAACTTTTGGTTGAGTTCTGTTAACATCACAGCCTCCGTCTGTTAACATCACAGCCTCCGTCTGTTAACATCACAGCCTCCGTCTGTTAACATCACAGCCTCCGTCTGTTAACATCACAACCTCCGTCTGTTAACATCACAACCTCCGTCTGTTAACATCACAGCCTCCGTCTGTTAACATCACAACCTCCGTCTGTTAACATCACAGCCTCCGTCTGTTAACATCACAGCCTCCGTCTGTTAACATCACAGCCTCCGTCTGTTAACATCACAACCTCCGTCTGTTAACATCACAACCTCCGTCTGTTAACATCACAGCCTCCGTCTGTTAACATCACAGCCTCCGTCTGTTAACATCACAGCCTCCGTCTGTTAACATCACAACCTCCGTCTGTTAACATCACAACCTCCGTCTGTTAACATCACAGCCTCCGTCTGTTAACATCACAGCCTCCGTCTGTTAACATCACAGCCTCCGTCTGTTAACATCACAACCTCCGTCTGTTAACATCACAGCCTCCGTCTGTTAACATCACAGCCTCCGTCTGTTAACATCACAGCCTCCGTCTGTTAACATCACAGCCTCCGTCTGCTCTTCTTCCTCCTTACTTTCTTCTCCTCATCCTCTTGTTCACATATTCCACCTGTCAACTCTTTATCGACCTGTCTCCTCAAACTCTACTACTACTACTGCCATTACTACTACTGCCATTACTACTACTGCTGCTACTACTACTACTACTGCTACTACTACTACTACTACTGCTCATACTACTACTACTACTGCTCATACTACTACTACTACTGCTCATACTACTACTACTACTGTCATACTACTACTACTACTGCTCATACTACTACTACTACTGCTCTGTACTACTACTCACTACTGCTCCTACTGCTGCTGCTACTACTGCTACTGCTACTGCTACTACTGCTGCTACTGCTCTGCTCTCTCTCTGCTCTGCTCTGCTCTGCTCTCTGTGCCACTGCTGCTCACTGCTCTGCTGCTGCTCTCTCTCTTCTCTGCTGCTGCTGCTGCTGCTGCTGCTCTTACTGCTGCTGCTACTCTAACATCTGCTGCTGCTGCTGCTGCTGCTACTGCTGCTGCTGCTGCTGCCTTGCTGCTGCTGATAGCTAGCTGCTGCTGCTGCTCTCTCTCTACTGCTGCTGCTGCTGCTCTCTACTGCTTTGCTGATTCTTACTCTGTCTGCCTATATACTGCTGCTGCTGCTGCTGCTGTCTCTACTGTGCATGCTGCTCTGCTGCTCTGCTGCTGCTGATTTGCTGCTGCTCTATGCTGCTACTGCCTCTGCTCTACTGCCAACACTCTGCTGCTGCTGCTGCTGCTACTGCTGACTACGCTCTACTGCTACTACTGCTCATGTACTGCTACTGCTCATGCTATAGCACGCTCTGCTGCTACTAACGCTACACACTCTACTGCTAGCAACTGCTGCTACTACTACTGCTGCTGCTGCTCACTGCTGCTGCTGCTAGCTACTCGCTCTACTGCTCCTGCTGCACTGCTGCTACTGCTGCTGCTGCTTACACTGCTGCTGCTGCTAGGCAGCAGCTGCTCTGCTGCTGCTGCTAGCAGCACCGTGCTGCTGCTACTGCTGCTCTGAGCTGCTGCTGCTGCTGCGAGCACAATGCTCTGCTGCTGCTGCTGCTTACGCTCTACTGCTGCCGCTCTGCACTCGCTGCTGCTACTGCTGCTTGCATTGCTGCTGCTGCTGCTACTACTGCTGCTGCTTGCCAGCTGCTGCTGCTGCTACTGCTGCTGCTGCTACTGCTCACTGCTGCTGCTGCACAGCAGCCGCTGCTGCTCTCTACCTCTGCTGCTGCTGCTACTCATACAATGCTGCTGCTCTACTGCTGCATGCACACAACGCTGCTGCTACTGCTCTGCTCTGCCTGCAACGCTGCTGCTGCCAGCAGCAGCTGCTGCTGCTGCTGCTACACTCTGCTGTGCTAGCTAGCACACTGCTGCTGTGCACTTTACTTGCTGCTGCTAATCACTATCACATGCTGCTGCTGCTGCACGGCTGCCTGCTGCTGCACAGCCAGCTGCTGCTGCTGCTATACTCTGCTGCTGCTGCTTGCTCTCTACTTGCTGCTGCTGCTCTGTGCAGCTGCTGCTGCTGCTCAACACTTGCTGCTGCTGCTCTCTGCTGCTGCTGCTGTACTGCTCTCTGCTACAGCACGCACTGCTGCTGCTGCTGCTGCTTACATACTGCTGCTGCTGCTGCTGCTACACACACACTCTGCTGCTGCTCACGCACTGCTGCTGCTGCTAACTGCTGCTGCTGCTGCTGCTCTCACTGACTGCTGCTGCTAGCACACAGCTGCTGCTGCTGCTGCTACACTGCTGCTGCTGCTGCTATACTACTATGCTGCTGCTGCTGCTGCTTGCTGCTGCTGCTACTTGTGCTGCTACTGCTGCTGCTGCAGCGTGCTGCTGCTGCTAGCACGCTGCTGCTGCTGCTACTTAGCGCTGCTGCTGCTACTGCTCGCCTGCTGCTGCTGCTCTGCTGCTGCTCTACTGCTATGCGTACTACTGCTGCTGCTGCTACTGTACTACTACTGCTACTACTACTACTATTATTATTAATACTGCTACTCGTCCTAATCCTCCTACTATTACTATTTCCCAGACATTCCGTAGATAACATGCAAATCCCCATTCCCTTCTCTCTCCCTTTCCTCTTCCTCCTCTTCCTTCTTCTACTACTACTTCAACTACCACAAATATTATTCCTTCTGCTACTCCTACCCATCTCTGTTCCCCGGTTGGGGTGGAAACATTAGACATCTGACGTCCATGTTCACCTGTCATTGATGTCAGCTAGGCCTGTATACCTTGTACGTGTACTTGTAGAAATATAGATTATTACTATTATTATTCTACTACTACTACTATTACTACTCTCGTCCACACATTAAATAGATAACATGTGAGTCTCCGCTCTCTTCTTTCTCCACTTCTCTCTCTTCCTCCTCCTCTTCCTCCTACACATCCACTACCTCCTCCTCATATCTACCACTCTTATATCATATACTATCTCATCCACTTGTTCCAGCTTCCTCCTCCACTTGTAACCTCTGTTCTTCTCTGTCTCATTCTCTCTTTGTCTGTCTGTCTGTCTGTCTGTCTGTCTGTCTGTCTGTCTCTCTCTCTCTCTCTCTCTCTCTCTCTCTCTCTCTCTCTCTCTCTCTCTCTTACACAAGGGATTTTCCAGGATAAGGTTAAGTGTTCCAACCTTTATTTACAAGCTAGACGCTGTTACCGACCTCAGTTCCTTTGAAAGCCTTACCTATCTCTCTCTTTCTTTCTCTCTCAAAAACACTAAGCTCTCTTGCCATGATAACATTCAAAATTAATGATATTTACGATCATTGTTTATTTCATACTGGTAAAAAAAATCATAATATTCATAAAGTGGATAACTTCCCAGTGTGACTTTGTAAATGGTCCAAGTCGGACCGAAACGTCGTCGTAAGCTCCTCTCCTTTTATATGTGCGGGTTGTGTGTGTATTGTTCCAGTCACGGTATTGTGCCTTTTTTTGTTATTCTCACTTAATTTATGAAATATAAATACGCCTCACTGCATGACTCTCGCATTATCCTCAGTTATTAACCTAGGGAAGAAAAACAATAAATATGCAGTCTCAAAGCCTACATCTTAAATACTTCATCCATTTCCCCGGCGGTGGGCCGTGAATCCAGAATGCTGCCAGCATTTCCCTTCTGGATCGCAACGTGTATGTATATGCGCCTCTGGCAAGACAGTAATAGTATGAATGATGGTGAAAGTGTTTCTTTTTCAGATCACCCTGCCTCGCTGGAGACGTCCAGCGTATATATATATATATATATATATATATATATATATATATATATATATATATATATATATATATAATATATAATATGTCGTGCCGAATAGGTAAATCTTGTGATTTTTGGCTTAAATAGCAACGCTCTTCTGCCGAATAAGGCAAGCGAAAATTTCTGCATGGAATAATTTCGCAAAAATCATTCTGAACATAACGAAAAAATAAATTTATGTTTATTATTAAATTATTGGAAATTTATCTAAAATATATTTAGTTGGATTAGGCTAAATTAAATTGTTTGTTATAATAAGGTTAGGTAATTTTTCTAAGGTTCTTTTGGTACAAAATTATTAATTTTTACATTAACATAAATGAAAAAATTATATCTTTAAACGTATAAGAGATTTTTCTAGAACGGACTTAATTTTTAATGAGTTCTTGCTAATTGACCAGTTTTACCTATTCGGCACAACAATATATATATATATATATATATATATATATATATATATATATATATATAAACACGCTTGGCCGACTCCACCGAGTAGGGTGACCTGAAAGAGACACTTTCACCATCATTCACACTTACTGTCTTGCCAGAGGCGCGCAAATACGACCGTTTAGATATCCTCTAAACAGCAAATATCCCAAACCTCTCCTTTATAGTACTGTCACTGTACTTCCCACCTACAGGACTCAAGTCCGGGAAACTGGTTTCACTGAAGCTCTTCACAAAATTTACCCTGCTCACACTCCAACAGATAGTAAAGTTCCAAAAAACCATTTGTTCCCACTCCAATCTAACACGTTCACACACGCCTGCTGTATGTCCAAACCCCTTGCATACAAAACCCTCATTTCCTCCTTCCATCCTTTTCTAGGACGACCCCTACCCCGCCTTCCTTCTAATGCAAATTTATATACCCTCCAAGTCATGCTATTTTGATCCATCCTCTCTAAATAACCAAACCACCTCAACAACCCCTCCTCAGCCCTATGGATAATACTTTCAGCAACTCCGCACTTTTACCTAATCTCCAAACTTCGAATTTGCATAATATTTACGCCACACATTGCCCTCAGACACATTTCCAGTGCTCAACTTCCTCGCTGCAACATTCAGAACCCATGCTTCACACCCATATAAGACTGTTGGTACCACTATACTTTGGTACACACTATGTGCCCTCTGGAAAAAGGATAAAGGAATCACGCTCATTGTGGTTGCAATTCCTTCGATGCCTTGTTGTCAGGGTTGCAGTAAGAATGGTGAGCCACGAGGCTGCAACAACGCAGAAGCAAACTCAGCTCAGTTTTAGTGTTCAAAAGGCTGTGAAGCAGTGGCCCATGCAGGACGGGTATATATTAATAACAAGTCAGACCAAAAAGCCCTTATTGAACTGGACTTTACAAGCGCATTTAACTTAGAATGGATGCTGCTCTCTACGCAGTTTCTAGACACTTCCTCTCCCTCAATCATTTCATCCAACCGTGCTATACATGAGTCAGTTTTATGTTCTGGCAACATGAAACTGACTCATGTGAAGGGGGCAACAGGGGACTCTCTTTGCCCCTTTTTTATTCTGTCTGATCATCAAGGAAGTCACAGAAACACTTTCCAGTGAGCTTAATATCTGGTTCTTGGATGATGGTACCATGGCTGGCACTACAGTCTTTCTTAGAGGACATCAAGAAAATAAGACATGGGAGAGAGCCGGGGGCCCATCGTTAAACCCTTTCAAATGTGTAATAGTCTCTGGTAACCGAAAGATCATTGAGGATTTTTGTGCTGTTTTGCCAGAAGTACGAACCATTGATCCCGCCAATAGAACATTGATACAAGATGCCTTTTTCCTACTGCCAGATGCCTTTCATAAAACTCTCTTCTTGAGGTTCTCCCATCTTTCAACAGTTCAAAACTCTAGGAATATTATCCTCCTTAAGACCATGTCCCTGAATTTTTTCCTTTTACGATGGAGGGTTGGAAGCCTCACTTCCAGCAAGGTTTTTGGGGAAGGGGGCCCGGGTAAAAAATCTTCTCAGATTATGCTACCACCCCTTTTTTCTCCTCCACTGCATCAGATGAGCTGAAAAGCAGATTTTTCCCCGCAACATTGGTCTTTGCCTTCTATACTTTTCCATACTCAGCACATTTGGGTTTTTGGGCCCTCCACATCTTCTGGTAAACCATGGCTCCCCGGGGTTTTCCCCCTTGTTTCTGTTCCCCCTTTTATACGAATTTTCGAACTTTTTTCATGTGGTCCATTATTTCTTACTCTCTTCCCCCTTGTTCAGTACCCCCTGCCCCCATGTAGGAATTGCCTCATACTTGTGTATATTTTAAATTTGGTTTTTCAGTCTTTTTTCTGCCTCCTTCCACTACGGGTTTTCGAAACTCAAGACCATGGAATCACTAGTGCCTAGGGGCCTTTGTGTATGATACCCCCCTTTCTGAACTGTTCGGGGAAATGATCCAGCCTTGCTCGTTCATCATCTCCCCCCTTTTGGTCTGGTTGTATTTCTAACATGTTGGTACATTTTTTTTCCGTATCACCTTCAGCATCTTCGCCCCCGACATAATTCCTTATGGTTCAAATACCATGATATAACTTTCCCCTGTTCATGGGCCCCCCCTACGGGTTTCTACCATCACTCAGTTGCTCTCGTCATTTCCCCTGTCTTGGCTTCGTGTATTCAGTGGCGGTTGTACACCACTGCTATCATCACTTTGGGGCCCCCCCGGTAGAAGTTTTCCTACATGTAATCATACTTTGACTAGTCCTTCCATTTCCCCAAAGCTCCATTTTTTTTGATGAGCAGTGCAAATCCTTTCCTTTTTTCCCCTGTTTTCCCCGGATCTGATATCCAGATGAGAAGATTGCATCTTTAAAATTTGATTTTTTTGATTCCTTTGATGCCCGGGGGATGCCTCAGATATTATATCCTGCCACTTACTTTTAAATTCCATCTGCTTGGGGTACTATACCTTCAGCTTCCTCTCTAGAACTGTATTCGGGGGGGGGATTGGGGGGCTGGGGGTGGGTGGAAGCAGGTCTGGATGTTTTGGTAGTCTGCTGGTAGGAGTATTGTGCTGGGGGGGAGCACTGTGGGTTTGGATTGTGGCCGCTTTTAAATTTTTAGGTTGGGTGAGGTGGTAGGGTTGAGGGGGGACTGTTGGGTTTGTGGGAATTGTGTTTGCTGTTCCCTTCGAGGCTTTCTCCCTGCCTTTTTACCTGCCCTGGCCCCCTTGCCTCTGGCTCTTTCTTTTTTTTATCTCAGTTGTTTCTTCTTTTTGTGTTCTGTCATGGTCAAGGTACACTACCCCGGGTTTTTTGGGAAAGTTTTTTAAAGTGATTTCCCGAAAAATTTTTTTTTATATCATTTCGACTTGAATGTCAATTTGATTGGGCTGTTCTTTTCCCCCCTGTACCACCCAAATTCTAAAAATTGGGGAGCTGGGGGGACCTCTAATGTTACTGAAATGATGCTCTCAATTTTTTTACCTCTTCCGTCTTCTTTCATCATAGGTCTTCCTTCTGCCTCATGGAGGGGTGTAATATTTTTTTTAATGTGTTTTAAAAACCCCTTTAATCAACACCTTTCTTGTCTTTCCCCAAAATTTTTTTTTAAAGGGGTATCAGAATGTGTTTTTTTTTTATGGGGAATTTTTTTTTTAAAAAAAATTTAAAAACTATTTGGTTTAGTTTTTAAGTGTTTTATGAAAGAAAAAGGTGAGTAGTGCACTGTGGGAAAGGAACTTTGTCCATTGAAAAAAGGGGGGAAATGTATGAAAGTGTTTACCAATGCTTTTTGGGTGTAAAATGATGAATTTTTTAAAAAGGAAGGGGGGCAGTGGAGATGTGTCTGAGGAATGTGTGGTGAATATAAGGAGAATTCGTATTTTGGAAATTGGGGGGGAGGTGGGGGATTACCAAAACTATTATCCAGAGGTGAAAGGTTTTGAAGGGGTTTGGACATGTAGAAGGTTGAAAAAAAAAAAAATGACTTGGGAAAATGTATAAATCTGAGTGGAGGGAAGGCAGGAGGGGTGGCCCCGAAGGTTGAGGAGGGTAAAGGGTTTTTTTTGCAAGGAGCTTGACTTCCGCAGCGTGAGCATATTAGATAGGAGCAAATGGAGACAAAAGTTTTACCCCTTACGGGGGCTGGAGTGTGAGCAAGGTAACATGAAGGGGGTTTAGGGGGAAAGGCAGGCCGGACCGAGCCCAGTGGGAAGCAGTGCCTGCCCTGAAGGAGGGGGTGTTAAGGCTTTTTTTAAATTGGTATGCGCCCCTTGGGACGTGATATAATAGTGGTGAAAAATTTTTTTTTTTTCGGGATATGTTAATAAAAAAAATTGAAGAAAAAATAAAATATTTAACACTTCAAAATGAATCCCCAAAATATGGGAAAATTCCCCAAGGAACTTAAAATATTTAAATAAGCATTTTGATTTTTTAATTATTTTCTTAAATTATTTTTTTGATGGAGGAAAATAAAAAGTTTGATTTTAACGAAAAAATTATCAGGTGAGGTGTTCTTTTTTAAATATACGCATTTTTTGTGTCCAAGTAAGGGGAAAAATTCAAATGACGTTGTATCAAAATTTTTTAATAAGAAAGTTCTTGCAAAAGATATGTTTTTTTAGGGATTAAAGAAAGTTAGTGTATATCACAAATATAAAGTCTTTTATTACCAATCATGGTATCATAAGCCTGATCACTCGGCTTATGCTAACTAAAATAAAAATAAACCAAAAGAGGTCGTCATCAGTCATGTTACGCAGGACGGATCACTATGAAACTAATGCAGCGACTTTGTTCAAATTGCTTAAAATTTTTTGGGTCATGAGAGAAAGGGTTTTAAAGGGGCCATAACTATTTAAGCTTCAGAGCCCAAAATGGGGTCCCCCTGGCTGGCGAATGATCACCAGGCTAAAACTAGCACCAGCGTACAGAACTTAACTCATTGCCTCTAAATAAACCCCTTCACCATTCATCTTTCCTCCCCCATTCCCCTTCAGTACCCCTACCCCCCTATTCCCCCAAACCTCCATTATCTGACCCCCCCTCACCACCTCATCAACCTTCTGGAGTGCTAATTTTCTCCTCTCATCACCACCTCTTCCCCCCTCTCAAAATTTTTTCACCCCCACCATCCCAAGTGCTTTTTGGGGTATCCAACATCCCCACTATTTTATCCACCCTTAACATTCCCAACATTGGGAAATTTTCCTTTAAAACCCAATCACTTCACCCTTTTTCTCAAACATCACCACCACTTCTCCACCTTCCTCATCATCCCCCTTTTTTCATTTTTTCCAGCACCCCCACCCATTTTCCACCTTTTCCACATACCCACCACTACACTTTCTCAAAACCCCCACCCCCCTTTCCCCCCTTCAAACCCCCTAAACAACTACCCCTTTTTCAACATTGTGCTCTTTTCCCCTCCTCAAACATCCCACCATTTCTCTTCGTTTATCCCCAAATCCTCTCCACATATCACCTTCCCCCCCTCTCCCCAAACTCATCCACTTTCCTCCAACATCAACAAAACTTATCCACTTATCCACCAATTATCCACCTTCCAACATCCCCACCACACCCCCCACCCCTCCAGCACTCCCCCCCCCAACTACCCCACCTTCCTCCAGCCCCCCCCCTTTCTCCCCCAACCCCCACTACCCCCCCCTTTCTCCCAACTCCAGCACTACCCCACCTTCCTCCAGCACACCCCACCTTCCTCCAGCCTCCCCACCTTGCTCCAGCAAAAACCACCCCCCTTCCCAGCACTACCCCCCCTTCCCCCTACCCCACCTTCCTCCAGACTACCCCACCTTGCTCCAGCAACCCCCTACCCCCCCCTTTCCCCCCGCACACCCCACCTTCCTCCAGCACTACCCCCCCCTTCCAGCAACTCCAGTACCCCACCTTTTTCCAGCACTACCCCCCTTTTTCCAGCAACTCCCATACCCCACCTTCCTCCAGCCTACCCCCCCTTCCTCCAGCAACTCCAGCACTACCCCACCCCCCCTCCCCCCCCCCAACTCCGCACTACCCCCCCCCGCCACCCCATCTTCCTCCAGCCTCCACACTACCCCACCTTCCTCCAGCACTACCCCACCTTCCACAGCAACTTTTAAAACCCCCTTCCTCCCCCACCCCACCTTGCTCCAGCAACTCCAGCACTACCCCCCTTCCCCCCGCACTACCCCACCGCCCCAAACTCCCCTACCCCCCCTTTTTTCCGCACTACCCCCCCCTTCCTCCCCCACTCCCCCCTTCCCAGCAACCCAGACACCCCCCTTGCTCCAGCACTCCCCACCTTGCTCCAGCAACTCCAGCACTCCCCACCTTCCTCCAGCACTCCCCACCTTCCTCCAGCACTACCCCCTTTCCCCCCCCCAGCACCCCCCCCCTCCGCACTACCCCACCTTGCTCCAGAACACAGCACTACCCACCTTCCTCCACCCCCCCCTTCCTCCAGCAACCCAGCCCCCCCCCCCTTCCCCCAGCACTACCCCACCTTCCTACAGCAACCAGCACTACCCCATCTTCCCCCCCGCAACTCCAGCCTACCCCCCCCCCCTACCCCATCTTCCCCCCGCAACTCCCCCACTACCCCACCTTCCTCCACCACTACCCCCCCCTCCAGCAACCCAGCACTCCCCATCTTCCTCCAGCAACTCCAGCACTCCCCACCTTCCTCCAGCACTCCCTACCTTCCTCCAGCAACTCCCCTTACCCCACCTTCCCCCCGCATCCACACCTTTTAAAAACCACCACTAACCTTCCTCCAGCAACTCCACCATTCCCCACCTTCTCCAGCCCCCCCCCCATTCCTCCAGCAACCCAGCACTACCCCCCCTTTCCCCCCAAATCCCCACCACTACGTCAGAAAAAAATATCCAGTTGTTCCCCTTCTTCCCCCCAGGGATTTTGGGCAAAAACGATGGAGGACAAATGAAGACAGATGGAAGAAAAAGAAGTATACATACAGATCAGATTAAAAGGACGGCGGAGGATATGGGGGGGGGCATGGGGGGGGAGACATGGGGCATGCGGAGGGGCATGGGACATTTGGGGGACATGGGACATGGGAGGAGACATGGGACATGCGGAGGAGACATGGGGGGGGCATGCGGGGGGAGACATGGGACGGGGGGGAGACAGGGGAAAGGGAGGAGACATGGGACATCGGGGGACATGGACATGCGGGGGAGACATGGGACAGGGGAGAAAGGGGCATGCGGAGGAGCATGGGACATGGGGGGAGACATGGGGACATGGGAGGAGACATGGGGGGAGGGCAGGGAAAGCGGGGGAAGGGGGATGGGGGGGGCATGGGAATGGGAGGAGACAGGGACATGGGAGGAGACATGGACAGGGGGGCGGGGGGACATGGGGAGGAGACAGGGACATGCGGAGGAGACAGGGCATGGGGGGAGCATGGGACATGCAGGAGACGGGGCATGGGAGGAACGGGGGAATGGGAGGGACATAATGGGGAGGAGACATGGACATGCGGAGGAGACAGGGAATGGGGGGGGAGACATGGACATGGGAGGAGACATAATGGGGGGGAGACATGGGAATGGGAGGAGTGGGACATGGGGGAGACGGGGGAATGGGGGGAACATGGGACATGGGAGGAGCAGGGCATGGGGGGAACATGGGACATGCGGAGGAGACATGGGACATGCGGAGGAGACATGGACATGGGGGGAACATGGGACATGCGGAGGAAAGGGACATGGGGGGGAACATGGGACATGGGGGGGGACATGGGACATGCGGAGGAGACATGGGACATGCGGAGGAACATGGGACATGCGGAGGAGACGGGGGACATGCGGAGGAGACGGGGAAGGGAGGAGACATGGGACATGCGGAGGAGACATGGGACACAGAGGAGACACAGGACAGGTGGTGAGCCCGGTTTTGGGGGGAAAACAGGAGAGGCGAAGGAAAGGGGGGACAGAGAGAGGAGACTTAGGACAGAGAGGGAGAGTGAGGACAGGCAGAGGAGAGTGAGGACAGGCAGAGGAGCTGAGGAGAGGCGGGGGGGACAGAGGAGAGGCAGGGGGACAGGGAGAGGCAGAGAAGGGGGACAGGCAGATGAGAGGCTGAGTCCCCCCTTTTTCCTCGGCATCTCATCTGGGCTGTCATCTGGGCCAGTGAATATTTACAATCAATGCCAACGATTGGGGGTTTTTCATCTGCTGTTTCCGCCCTCATAACTGGAGCAGGCGACCTTCCATTTGTTTGAGACCGGCAGGCAGGCTGTCTGGCTGACGGGGGAAGCGGCAGCATGGATGGGGGGCCCTTTGGGGAAGGGGCAGTCAGAAGATTGGTTGGCTGGTAGCAAAGCAGACAGTCTGGTGACCGAACGACAGATAGATCTAGGTGGCTGGTAGGAAGGCAAAAAAAGATTTGCAGAAAGGGAGGCAGGAAGGTTGGCAGGGGGATGTCCCTAGCTAGTGAAGGCTGCCCTGAAAAAGGCAGTCACAGTGAGGAAGGCAGGATGGCTGTCCAATGGCTGGTAGGAAGGCATGTAGGGGGTGGGGAAAAGTTGGTTGTTGACTGGTGGTAGTGCAGCCTGCTGACTGTAAAAAGGCAGACATTACGGCTATTCTGCTGTTAGGAAGGTACGTTTTTCTATCCGACTGTAAGGGTTAACAGGGCGATTATAGTGCTGTTTTCTAGGAAAAATATAGACAAGCTGGCTATTCTGTCTTATAGTAAGGCAGGCAGACTGGATGTCCTGTTTCTGGTAGTAAGGCAGACATGCTCGTTATCTTGTGTTAAAAAAAGCAGTCAGGTAGACTGGGTTTTGTTGTCTTGATCTGCTGCTTGACAGCAAGGCAGACATATTGTTTTGGTTTTTTAGGAAGACAGGTTGGCTGTCCCCGTCTTGTAATATGGCAGGAAGAACGGGAGTCCTGATTCCTGTGGCAGGCGGCTGTTGTCCTACTGCTTTGCAGCATGACGGCAAAGGCAGCCTTGGTTACTGTTAGGGGCATCTTGCCACTAGTAGAAATAACAGGCTGGGTAATGTCCTGTTCTCTGATAAAAAAAATTGGTAATGTTGTGTTCTCTGATTGGGGCAAAGAGAAGGGAGATTCGTAGTTTTATGCCCCGGTAGGGGGGTCATACTCATACTATCTTTCCCCCTCAAGTATCTGTGGAAGAAACAAACAACTGTAGCATGTGTGAAGGTCGCACAAGTTCAGAACAAGTTTTAGAGAGTGCTCGAGCAGAATTAAATTTTCATAATTTCAATTTTTTTTATTACAAAAGGGGGTTTTTTTAAAATTTTAAAACCCAGCATCAGGCCAATTTTGGTTTGCGATACTTTTTGGGACATCTCTTTAGCCATTATTTTTTATTTTATTAACACATGGGCCGTGTCCCACCAAGGCAGGGTGACCCCAAAAAAAAAAACTTTCATCATTCACCCATCACATTTCCCGATGAGTGCTTTACACTACAGTTATAAAACTGCAACATTAACACCCCTCCTTCAGAGTGCTGGCACTGTATTCCCCTCTCCAGGACTCAAGTCCGGGCCCCCCGGTTTTTTCCCGAACCCCCTTTATAAATGTTCCGCACATTCCAACAGCACGTCAAGTCCCAAAACCATTTTTCTCCATTCGCTCCTGTCAACCCGTTTGCTGGAAATCCAAGCCCCCCGCACACAAAACCTCCTTTACCCTCTCCCTCCAACCTTTTTAAACCCACCCACCCCACCTTCCCTAAATACAGATTTATCCCTTTTAAGTCATTATATTTGCCATCCTCTGTAGATGTCTGAACAACCCCTCCTCAGCCCTTTGAAACCTCCCCCAAAATCCCAAAATACGGATTCTCTGCATTATATTCACACCACATATTGCCCCCCCGGCATGACATCTCCACTGCCTCCCCCTTCTCCTTGTTGCAACATTCACCACCCATGCTTCACACTCATATATGAGCATTGGTATAAATATACTCTCATACATACCCCCTTTTTTTTCCTGGGTGCTTTGTCTCCACAGACTCCTCAGCCATCACTCACCTTTTTTTTCCCTTTAATTCTTTGGGTTTACCCATCTTTCATAGACCCATCTGCTGACACATCCACTCCCAGATATCTGAATAATTCACCCCCTCCATTCTCTCCCTCCAATCTGATATCCAATCTTTCGTTAAATAATTTTATACCCTCATCACCTTACTCTTTCCTATATTCACAATTTCCCATCCCTACCAAACTCATCAAACCCTTTTTGCAATCTTTCAGAATTCCCAAAAGTACAGTGTCATCAGCAAAGAGCAATGTGACAACTCCCACTTTGTGTTAGATTTTTTTTTTTTAACCCCACACCTCTTCCCCCCGAGCGTTCATTTCTCTTAAAACCCCCATCTATAATATATTGAACAACCATTGTAACGCCACACATCCTGTCTAAAGCCTATTTTTACGGGGAAATAATCTCCTCTCTCTACACACTTAACCTGACCCTCACTATCTAAAAACTCTTTCACTGCTTTCAATAATACCTCCTATTAATACATTTGCAACATCGTCACATTGCCCCCCTATTCACCCATCATACGCCTTTTCCAAATCCATAAATGCCACAAAACCTCTTTTTTTTATCTAAATACTATTCACACCCCTACCCTTCCCAAAGCCTCCTTGTTCATCTGCTATCCTACTTCCGTCTTCTCTTAATTTTTCAATAATAATCTACCCAAAACTTTAGTCCCTTATAATTTTTCATTTTTGTGCCCTTTTCCTTTATACTAATTTCATGCTCTCTGCCAATCCTTAGATACCTTACCCCTTCCCTATATTTATTAAATAGAAGCACTAACCACTCCCAAAAATATATCCTCACCTGCTTTTAACATTTCATCTTTATCCCATCAATACCACGCCCCTTTTCATTTACCCACGCCAACACTTCCCCCCCACTCACAACTGGTTTTTTCCCCCTCCTATAAGATGTTATTCCTCCTTGCCCCATAAAGAAATCCCTCTTCCCCGTCTTCAACTTTTATAATTCTTCAAAAAATTCCCCCCATCTTCTTGATATCTCTAATTTCCCCTTTTCTAACTCTCCTTTTTCCTTTAACTGTCAAATCTATTTGTTCCAGGTTTTTCTCAACTTTTTGTCACTCCAAACCTTTTACTTATTTTCAACAAAATTTGTTAAAATCTCCCCCAAATCATTTGCTCTTTTTCATTGCTTCCCCCCTCTTTAAACCCCTTTTTCTCCCTATCTTTCCCTCCTTGCATCACTTCTACTTTATAAAAACCCTCAAAGCTAACTTTTCTCTCTTACTACTCTCTTTCATCATCATTCCACCATCGCCTTTTTCCCCCCCCACCCACTTTCCTGTAACCACAAACTTTTGCTGCACTCTAACACTACATTCTTAAACCTACCCCAACATCTTCGATCCCATTGCCATACCCCCACTACCACCCCCAATAGTTGTTTATATCTTACCCTAACTGTCCTCCTTTGTTTATAAACATTCACCTCTTTTTCTTGCTACTTCCATTTTTTTTTATCCCCTCTACCTTTTACTCTCCTGTAGCTACAACTAAAAAAATGCTGTGGCCCCCATAAACATGT